>KN496929.1:0-13645 GCA_000787155.1 Scartelaos histophorus | reverse complement strand
TCTTGCAGCTCGCGTTGTTGTTGGTCGTGTGGCTGTTGGCTTGTCCGTTCTTCTTCTTCTTCTTCTTGTCCTTTGGGTTCGACGGCAGCGGATTCAAGAACAGGATCCTGGCGATGAGTCCGTACAGCACCGCGGACAGCAGCAAAGGCACCACGAAGAAGACGCCGAAGTCAAAGAAGTAAATTGGCAGATAATACTTCCTGGAAACTCTGTAGCCGCACGTTGTAATGATGATATTGTCGTATTTTAACTCCTGGATGTCCGACAGGTAGAACCACATTACGCAGTAGAGCGAAGTGAAAACCCACACGGACACAATAATCTTTTTAGCTCTGGAAAGTGTGCAGAGAAACTGGGCTTTGATCGGGTGGCAGATGGCGATGTATCTCTCTATCGTGAACGCAGTGATGGAGCAGGAGGACGCGTTGATGCCGAGGTACTGGAAGTAAGTGATGCACAGGCAGCCGTAGTGTCCGAACACCCACGAAGCGAAGATGCTGTCGGGTATCGCGGGTAAACCTGCCGCTATGAGCACCATCAGATCCGCCACGGCCAAACTGACCAGGTAACAGTTGGTGGGTGTCCGCATGTGCTTCGTGGTCAGCACCACCAGGATCACCATCACGTTTCCGACCATCCCCAAAGCGCAGATGAGGAAGAGTAAAAAAGTACTCACCACTTTGTACTGGATGCTGGAGTCAATCCATACACCCAAAGTCTGGTTCGCTACTGTGGTGGAGTTTTCCATTGTTACGCGCGGCCAAATCACAACACACAAAACTATTAAAACACTGGAGGCAGTTCTGTATGAGTTTTGTCCACTGATGAAGTGTCTCAGAGCCGTGATCCGCCTGTTGCGTCGCAGCGCGCGGTCACAGTGGCCGGTGGACAGATGGCGCATTGATTATGAGTCCCGCTCTTGGCACCGTGTGCTCGTTACGCATGCGAGCGGATAAGCCCATCCTGACATTTCTGACCACAGACAACCGTCAGACCATTCAAATAGCCCCTCTGTCGCCAGAAATGTCCATGATGCTCCTTCCTTTCACACACCTGGGATGAGAGTGAAACCTTGAGCGCCGTTCTTCTCGTACATCACTGATTTCCGATGATGCTGTGCCCTTGGTTGATGCGTAATAGACATATGACGCACCTTATAATAAATATTTCCTGTTTTTTTAAAAAGTGATGGCCATGAAGTGTCATTAAGACTTGGTCTGGTCCATAGATTTCAGAACGATGACACATTAGGACTGTTTCCATAGTGATTAACCATTTAAACATGATAATAAATATATAATAGAAGGTTGAAAGTGATTTAAATTGCTAATATTTGATTTTTATATGAAAGTATTTAAACACAAGCACAGCAGATATATACACGCTAAATGAATAACTATTTTTCACGCAGACAATCTCACCATATTCCTGTTAAAGTTGCACTGTGCGGCTACAACTTTTCTGCTGGACCTTCTTGTATTGTTGGAGATGTCACTGCTGTGCCTGGAATGTTCCACCGTAGAGCATTAAACTTGTATATCTCCTTGGAAACAACAAAACATGATGCTACCGAGGCATGTTACAGGTCAAATGGGATGGACCCTAATTCACTCATTTTAGACTTAATACCATTAGATATCACAAAAATCATATAACAAAAATATCTAAATATTCCTGCAGGATCCATGTACATATCCTATACATCTTACATTAATTGCATTTAGTTTTTTTTTTCAGATGTTGAGAAAGAAAACTGATTACAGATTACAAATCTCTCATCAAACAGAGCGCGGATAATTTAATTAACAATGTAAATTAAATACATTCACTTCTGGATTTCCGCCCACATATTGGCCACATAACAGCAATTTCCTTCTTAAGAGGATTTGGGCCATATATTGTGTATGGGGGTCTCGAGTGTCCTTAAAGCTCCTATATTTTGCTAAATTGACTTAATGAGGGTGTAATTTTGGCCCTTTAATAATAAATGAATGGGCCTCTTGCGTGATTCAGTCCATAAATCACACTGAGGACATCATTACCAGTACGGTGGATGTGAACGGTGTGGAAACAGACGCAGGGTTTGGTGAGACCATAAAAGAAGATATTTGGAACAATTAAATTCATGTTAAAAAGTACATTTGTGTTATCAGTTTAGTGAAAAATATTGTTGTCTTGATTTATTCACAACCACAATGTCTAAACCGTAGGCTCTAAATAAATGGACATAGATGACCCCAAGCTCCTCATTTTGGTCTTAAAATGTTCACCTTAACCCACTCTACATGATCCTGGTGTTTTTATTGTGCTCATTTTGTCCGCAAATCTACATGATCCTGGTGTTTTTATTGTGCTCATTTTGTCTGCAAATAAATTCCTGTTCCTAATAAAAAACTTGGCTAAAAATTCTCTTTTATAACTGCTGACCCTTGTGAGCTTCATTTGACTGGAGCTGAATGTTACGGGTCACATTTTGTCCACAGTAAATGACAGATAACGGCTCCTCAGATTGTTATAGTTTTATACTTTTATTATTCCTATAGTTTTACTTAAAGGCACTGCTTCACTTTTCTGCTGGGGGATCTGCCACTTTATTGTCTTCAACAGATGTCATTGTTTTGCCCACAGTGAGGCATTAAACTCTTCTGTCTCCATGGAAATGAGCAGGTTACACCATTAGGCCAAGTTAAAGGGCCAGATCTAAGGATTGGCACCTCTGCCCACAGTGAGTGAGTGTTTTTCAAAGTATTTTGAGTAGTAATTTAATAAATGCAGGATACAGTTAATGCCTATGATATTCCAGGCAGAGGAGTAACAACACCACGGAGATAAGCAGATGTAAGAGCCTCCACCAAAAAGTTACATAGTGCACCTTTAAAAACATTTTTGCAGGGTAGAAATGTGTTGCTTTTCCACCACCGCCATGGGCGCAGATAAAGACACGCGAGTTCCTCTTGGCTTTGTTCAGCCATGATGTACATTGTCCATATGTTATAATATTGTAGCCGATACACGAAGCCCTGACGTCTTCAGTCCAGGGACAGAAACGTGAGAAAATCAGTTTGTTTGTGTGGGGGTGGGAGCTCCTCCACACCAACTGTGCTCCAGAGGAGCTCATGGAGCTAAAGCTGCACTATTTCAGTCATTGTGTTTTCTGTATGAAAGCTTTGCAGCAGGTGGAGCCGGCGCTTATGTAAGAGCATCCACACCGTCCTGATCACGTCTCAGGACTCAGGACAGGTCAGTACTGGTGACTTCTGTTACTGTTCCACTTAATCTGGTGTAAATTAAAGATATGATCTGGCATAAAGCATAAAGCCTAAGACATAAAGAATAAAGCACTCCAATTATTCACACATCACATTAGCCGATAGTGCTTTTAATAACCAGAGTAATGTTAAGCCCCGGCACATTAAAGGTGCCCACTGGAACACTCGGCATCTCCAGCAGCCTCCCATGCAGCCAGGCTTAACTCTGTTTATCTTCAGATTAGATGAGATTGATGCGTAACTACACATTATGGCATTAAGCCTACATCATAATCACGCTTTTCTCTTGTCATGAGCTTTTACTACACATTATGGCATTAAGCCTACATCATAATCATGCTTTTCTCTTGTCATGTGCTTTTCTCTTGTCATGTGCTTTACAGGCTCCACTGTCCACTGATGGTCTCCAGCTGCCCTGGGGCAGACTGACAGCACAGAGGCTGCCAGTCTGTGCCACTCCTCCAACCACCACCAATCACTTACCCCACATTCATACTGTAAGATGGGTGAAGTGTCTTGCCAAAAAGCACAACAACAGAATCAGTCATCCAACCTTCAAATCAGTGGTTTTATTATTAAAAGGTTAAAAATAATCGACATAAATACTGTATGTGCCAACATCCCCATCACTGCTGTGGAGTATCTGCTCAAGAAACTGTTTTCTGTACACAAATAATGTCAGTGTGTCCTGCAAGGCCTCCAGTCTGGATTTTGTGTGTGTTTTGTGTGGGTTTTGTTTGTGTTTTTGTTTTGTGTGTGTTTTGTGTGTGTTTTGTGTGTGTTTTGTTTGTGTTTTTCTGCCATTTTGTTCCTGCTGCCTGAGCCCTGGTCCCTGATTGGTGGAGCACGTCTTCACCTGGCCCCGCCTCCAGGCTCCTCCCCCTATTTAAGCAGATCCCAGCTCCTGTTCAAGGCTGTGGCCTTTGTGGCCAGTGCCAATGTGTCTCCTGTGTGTGTGTGTCTGTCACTTTGTGTGTTAGTCTGTGACTTCTGTGTATTGAGACACTTGGTTTTGTTTAGTTTGTTCTGTTTTGTGCTTTTTGATTTGTCTCTTGATTCTATTTGTGGGTTTGTGATTTTCTTTGGGACACCTGTGGTTTAGTTTAGTTGTGTCCCTTAGTTTAATCACTCGTTTTTGTAAACTCACATGACCCATTTTTAGCACAAAACTTGTTATGTTAATCCTATTATTTTGTTTCTTAACTTGGTTTAGTTTCTGTACATATTTTATCATGTTTTGTTAAGTTAAACCTTTTATACCCCTGTTAATTAAACATGACTTAATTTCTTCCATTTTCCACCTTGTTTTTCTTGTTACATCCCAGACCCAAGCAGAGCTGGGTCGTAACAATAACGGGTCGGCCACATTTATGTGGAAAATTACAAATACGCCAAATATTCAGTGAATCAAATGGACCTTCACATAAATTGGTTCTCATCTGAAAATGTCCTTACAAAAATAGTTTGAAGTACTTTAGTGCCATCTTCTGAACAAGTACCACTACTACAAGTCTAATGTGAGCTTCTCTCTGGGTTTTATGGGTTTTAATCCCTGTGGTTCTGTAATGGGCTGTCACAGTGGACTAATGTTTAGTTCACTTGGGCTAATTTAGGACATGACAAGTTTGATCACATTTTAATATTAACATGAGCAAAAATGAATTATTGAGAAATTTGTCTGTGCACTGCCATAAGAGCATTGTGTAAAACCTGCTTCATGAGTACAGCATAAATGAAATGAATTTAATCTGTCTTGTTATTAAGTAAATGTATGAAATGTATTGTATGGCCCAGGGGATAAAATTCATGTTTTAAGTTTTGTTGAAAAGCTTCCAGCTCCTTAAGCTCCAGTTGACTTTACATTGAAAAACCATCAACCCGCAACACATTCTGGTGTTTTTATTTCACTATTTTGTCCATGAATAAGTTCCTATTCCTGACATGGAGCTGGCTCCAACTTCACTCCTATAACTGCTAGCCTCTGTGAGCTATATTTGACTGGAGCTGAACACTATGGGAGGCGTCCACTCTCATCTACGTGCCTTTTCACCAATAAAAACTAAATATAGAGCCCTGTTTTTCCAGGAGATGAGTTCATTCTCTCACATTATAATCTATTTGTCCCAGTTGAAGATGACGTAACCAGTGACATTTAGATCATCTCTAAATGATTAAATGAGGCCAATTTTGACAAGTTTTAATGTTGTGTGTAATGATGTTTACAAGAAGAAAAATAACATCTCTGCGTCTGTCACGTCATGTCCGAGTCAAACATCGGCATTCGATTTTTTTGGAGTTTGCCACAGCATCTGGGAATGAGTTGTGTATTAGAAAAGTGCAGGTGGGATGCTGCCCCCAAACATAAGAGTCCAGGAGGGTGGGATCTTCCACTTGTTTTGATCTTCACTCTAAAATCCAAAAATAATTATTAGAATTTGCAAGTAAATCTAGAGTTGTTGCAGATTCTAACAGACATTTCAATATACAAAGCTTGTGTGCGTGGTAGGGCTGCACGATATTGAAAATGAATGCGATATGCGATACGGGTGTCAAGCATTGCGATAACGATATTATTGCGATATTTTCTTTTAACCTAAAAAAAACTGCGACTGTACCTGCGTAACATTGGTTGCTGAAGTTTTTGACTGAATAAAATCACTGTATAGCTCCCTGTGGTTGCGTTCGAGGTGGCTGTGTAAGTTCGTCGTGTTTCCTCTCGACGTTGCGATAACTTTCCGGCACGACTTGCACAGCACTTGCGTCTGTGACACGTCGTCCCGTCTGAAGCCAAAGTCCCAAATTCCGGAGCTGCTGTGCTTTTTAGGCACAAGTTGTTGGCTGTTGTCGTCTTCACTGCCTTCTTCATTACCCGCCATGGTGACTGTAGTGTTTTCCCGTCATGCACTGCGAGTCCACGCGCTCGCTCTAGCTAGCAAAACATTACGTTTAAGGGCGCGTCGGAATTGTGAACTCCAGAACGCAATAAACTCACCATTTACACATAAAACAATTAAAAAATATCGCGCATCTTTGCGATGTGGATATCGCACCTGCCATTATCGCGATGACGATATTTTTTCGATATATCGTGCAGCTCTAGTGCGTGGATTTTATAACATGCACCAATCTCATGATGCACAGCACAGCGGCACTGAAAAGATGTGGAGCTGCGGAGCTGCACTTCCTTCTCTATTCATTGTACATTGGGAATTATTTTTATTATTGGGAGTCGTGCTAAAATAATTCTATATTTAAATAACAGACAGAGGACAGCAGCTTATACATGGATAATAAAAGACAGTGTGTTTAGACCTTTACAGAAATGTAAATTCTTCACTTGATGAACTGTTAACTTAATCTAAATCTCAAAATAGAACACAAAATGGCTTCATGAAAATACATCAAATCAGAAGTTGTTTTTCTGTGCAAGATCATTCACTGTAGCTCTATTTTTAACACGACTAATTCATTTTAATTTCAGTTAACATAGCAAACACACAGAAGATTCTGTAACACCGTGTTCTCTGTCTAACATTTAAATATAGATTTATTTTAGCACGACTTGGCTAATTCTCAATACACAATGAACAGAGCAGGAAGTGCAGCTCTGCAGTTTTGAGATAAGCGGGACTAGCCAGGCGGCTGAGTGAACCAGATCTACAGGCTCTATTTGCACTTACGTCACAAACCCAGAAGACGTTTGGAAACATGCAGGTGACGAAGCTGGTTTTATTAATCTAAATTGTATTCTATATGTAGTCATTGTGTTCTTTCCTTTTTCCTTTTATAAATTCCCTATTAATTTCTGTATTAGAATTGGTCTAACTTCATTAAAAAAAAACAAAAAAACATTATCATTGTAGTGTTCTATTATGTTTGGTAGATCAACAGTTAAAACCAGCTCCCTCTAAGTGACATTAAGATGCAATTCGGTTTTATTTTTTTTAATATATTTTAATAAATCCATGGTTTTATCACATGCCCAGTGTTGGTAACCGCACTGGAAGTCGACATCTACATGTTTCCAAGTGTAAATGAAGCATATTGTGCCGTCCAAGTCAGTCGTGTATAGAAGGGTGCGACTCACAGGATTGTCAAGCAGGTGGAGCCAACTGTTGAGATGTTTGATCAGTGTGAATGCGTCTGGGATGTTGTCTCCCTCTGAGCAAAAGACCAACAGCACAGCCAGTGGGAGGTCCTCCGCACAACTACAGAGTCATCATTAAAAATACACATTAAAATATTCTGTACACTGATGTTACTGTAATTGTGACCTCAGTGTAGTGCAGATTTATAGATTTACAAGCTCTGTTACTCAAGTTAGACTCTAAACTGAACTTAATTTTAACACAATCCTACCAGAAAGAACTGATTTAATTGGAAGAGGATCTGATTTGCACTGCTGTCTCTCACACATAAAATGAAAAGCCCAGCATGACGTCACTGCAAAGTATTAATAGTTACTGTTGTATTATCCTGTACTATTTATAATCCTGGTTTAGACCTTGTTCAAGCCTGGTTAAATTCTGGTTTTGTTTTGTTTCGTTTGTAGCATCGTTTGTAGCATTTGAAAAATTATTATTTTCACTAAGTTTTCAGACCTGTCAGTGTAGAGCCTTTTGGTGATGCCGCCTCCTGGGATGTAAAGTCGTGGCTCTGAAGTTCCATCTGTTAAACCAGGAAAAGCCTGAACTTTTTCCATCTCCAGCCACCCCAGCTCCTTCAGCGCTTCCTCACTCAACTTCAGCATGGATGGGGTGACCAGATACCTCAGAGGAGACCTACCCAAAAACATGAAAGGTATTAGTTCTCAAACTGTGGTAGAATATCACTGATCAGGGGTGTTTTGTAGTCTTAATATTTTTACATTTAGAGCAGATATAAAAAAAATGTTTTTGTTTAATTCTTTAGTTGGAGCATTTCTAGTTTAGACTTGCATTAAGACCAATGTAGAACTACTTTGAACAGTGTTTAAGTAGACTTTGGTAGCCCTGATGAAGTTCTGTTCTGGACAGTGATGTAAGAAAAAAAATGATTCAGTGATATATTGTGATATTTCACTGAACCATTCTCAGATTGATTAAAACTGCATCCAAATCAATATAAAAAAAATATTTTTCACAATAAGTCATTAGTTGCATTCACTGCTCTCATGATTTAAAAATGTTTCATACAATTTTGTTCTTGAATCTTTTGTTCTTGTTCCTGAATGTGTAGTTGACTATATTAATTAATTAAGTAATCACAATATATCATCCATTGTTTCATTATGAGGATATACTGAGATATACCAGAATATATTGGGATATATCGAATAAAACTTGAGGCAATGCACGCCCCTAGTTCAGGACTTGATTTAGTACTGAAATAGACTAGGATGTCAAGATAAACTTTAAACCTGAGGGCTATAGTACAAATATAAGTTTTACTGACTCGGTACAAGGCTGTATATTGTCAGTATTACTTACCCCTGCAGCTGTCTGTCATCCCTCTGATAAGCGTGACTACTGGACAGCACTATTGTCCTGGAGAAACCACTGGCTTTGATCCAAGATATAAGCAGCTGACGAAATGCTTTGGTTCTTTTCTGTAATTACAGTAATTCATATGAAAAACGTCCAATAAAACTGTAACAGACAAGTACAGATCAGAGTAGTACTGACCTGAATGACAGGAGACCTGATTTGAAGAACTGCCAGCTTCATTTCTCTGGACATGTAAACTGTGAAGAAGATTATTGTTATTAGCATTAGAATACTTAAATAATTGTACTTTATTTTGCTTTCTCCAGTACAAACGTTCATGAATTTACTGGTGCAGATCATAGCATTAAATTCACAGTCAGTCCACAATTCAAAATACAGACATCAACAGATCTGCATTTACTGTTATCATAGACCGTCTTTCCTGTATCAGAAATGAACCAAGAAGAATATTATTGTCTATGATAGTGCTATATATAGCACTATCATAGACAATAATATTCTTCTTAGTTCTTCTTGATATAGCTATCCAATCCCTCAATACGATATTTTCACGATATGCATGTCATGGTACGATACTAATTGCAATATTTTGTGGAAGCTAAATGAATTGTGAATATGCTGCTTTTTCTTTTTAAAATGCCTTGACAGCCCTTTGAGTCATAATTCAAACAATTACAAGTGCTTAATAACATAATTTTTTTGGTTAAAATGGAACAAAGGATCATGGTCTATGTAGTGTCCTCTTTGTTTTAGTTATTCCTGCAATCCTGTAATTCGATATATTGGTCCACGATATTATTGTGAGACTTCTGACGATACAATATCAAGATGTTTCAGATATTGCTATATCCCTTGTAAATTATACAGTACTGGCACTGGTCCCTGCTCTCCATGTTTACAATCTTTTCCAAACTTTACGTGATTCACTGTTTTTAACTTTCCTGTATTATTGTTATTTGTATTATTTGTTTATTACTCTATTGACTATATTATATGTGCTCTGCAAAGCGTCCTTGAGTGTCCTGAAAAGAGCTATATAAATAAAATGTATTGTTAATCTAAGGCCAAATGAGAAATAACCTAACCCCATCCTCCCAGATACCTTCTGCGGCTGTGTGCACTCCGTCTGCGTCCTCTTTCCGAGTGCTGTAGGGGTTGGGTCCTGCCATCGGGACGAGGCAGTCTGTGTGGATGTGGCCCACTCGACACATGTCAAAGGTGGAAATGATGAGGTCTACTGCCAACTGCCCCACGTTACCCACGGCGACCACAGGCTACAAGAAGGGACATGACATTTTATCTTGCACATCACTCGAATGTTAGGTAGTTCAAAATGTTTGCAGTATTTTTATGCCATCAACTTATAATAAAAACATTTCCTAACGGATCTGTGACACTGATATAAAAACATGTTAGCAAAATGTTTCTATGGATATGTCATTGTTCTGCTTCGAATGTTCCGCAATATGACATTAAACAATTCTCCTTTACATTTATTCAATTGCAGGTGGTTTTATAGCTCAAAAGTACTTAGAAAAACAAGCATTCTGAGTGTGAGCAGAGGTGCCTCCCCACAGATCTGACTTGGTCTGATTTGATCTGTGAAACATGCCAGTCAAAGCAATAACATTTCCATGGAGAAAAGCATTTCACGTACGCTCCACCAGAAAAGTTACACAATGCAACCTTAAGATCAGATCAATTATTAATTAATGAAAATATTTTTTTTTCAATTACTTATAACTGTTATAATTCTGGGTCTAGTAAAAACATTTTCGTTTCATACAGGAATAACAGTTTTTGAGACTAACTGCCCTGGATCTAGTTAATCTACAGAAAATATTTGTATACTGTGATTGTGACTGTGAAATAGACTAGAAAAAAAAATGCATGTTTTCAGTAAAACTCCAATAATGTTATAAGTGGTCATATAAAATGAAACCAAATGGGACATCATCATAGTCTGAGGACTCACCATGATGAGGGTAAATCCTTTCAGATCCGGCGATGGTTTTTGTGACGGGATGAACATTGTGAAGTTTAGAAAAAGAGGCAGGAACTATAAGAAATATATTAATGTAAAAGTTTAAAGAAGTTTTCTCGTGTATTTTGTATTTTCAGTTCGGTGTTGTGGTCCTTCTGTTCACTGTGTCCACTGAGTGTGATGTAATTAGGCGTCTAAGAAGCGCCTGATGAAAAATATAAAATTAACTCTTGACTTTAAACCATAGACCGTGAGTGTTTTAAACCCAGGCCTTAGACCGTAATAGAGTCTATGAAATGTACACACCCCAAAAAAATTAAAATAAAATACAAAACTTCAAACTTTGTGGATGGGTGTCATTTAATAAACTAGTTTTGTTTTGTTTTTTTTTGTTTAAAACAAAAAAATGGAAAAAAAAACCGTTTGCCCTATTTTCATTAGGCATCATTACAAACACCTTTTTGTACTTTTCTTAAGATTTTGTGTAGTCCTACTACCTTTACGTAACAACTACATTCATTTTTCCTCTTAAACTGAATAGTAAAGCTTATAGTACTATTTTTGTTCTGGCAAAAATATGTACATAAAATAGTAACTGTTATCCATCCAACTTTTACAGTAAAAAAACAAAACATAAGATAAATAAATACCAAATATTGCATTTGATTAGTTTTATTAGTAATATTTGAAGTGTCATGCATCACTTTGAGGTTTCACTTCATCAGGAATTGGTAAACCTTTAATAGCAGCCAAAGAATTGTCCAACATTTTCTGTAAAACCTTCTTGATAGTGTTGATTGTAAATGCTCCCATATGAGGTGTGATCAGTGCGTTGGGCAAGTGAAGAAGGGGATGATCCCTGTACAAAGTATAAAAATACCATGAAATACATATTATGTCCAAGCTGCATAATTATATTAGTATTATATTAGTTGTTGGCTATATTAAATTGATCAAACCTTGGTAGTGGTTCAGGATAAGTCACGTCTAATGCTGCAGCTCCAATTGTACCAGACTGAAGAGCTTGGACTAAGGCTTCTTGATCTACAACAAGACCTAAAACAAATAAAATGATTACAGAAATGAGTGTTTGTTTAGGGACAATATCTCCAGTTTCTCCAGTTCTCCAGTTAGCTAAGGGTAAGCTAATATTAGAAACTATATATAGACTATAAAAATAGCAGTAATATATAATCCTGTATAAATGTAATAGAGAATGGCTCATTAGTATCTTGGTAATGTGTGTTATTCTTTCCCACCTCGGCTCACGTTGATGAGAATAGCAGTCCGCTTCATCAGGGACAGTTCCCTGTGTCCAATCAGGCCAACAGATTCAGCACTAAATCTCAAAGATAACATGACAAAGTCGGACATCTTTAGCAGGTCCTCCAGGTTCTCACAGTAAGTCGCTCCCACTGCTGCTTCATCTTCAACGCTCCTTAAAATGATAAATGTACAAGCAGGATTACTGAAGAACAATTTAATTGTATTTTTTTCAAATTCACACTATAAAATACCAGTAAATTATTCATTACATTAAGACTTCTGTATTCTGTGTTAAGGTTTCATTCACACTTGTCCTTGATGAGTCTTTGTTTGTGCCCAGTTTAGACTTTAGGACTTTTCTGGTCCTGGTTTGGTCCAGGTTTAGTTCAGGATTAGTTCCAAATTCAATTGCAGTTTAGTCTCATTTAGTCTCATTAATCTTGCCATTAGACCCAGTTAGTTCATTAGTAGTTTATACCTTCTGTTTCGATTGTGGTAAAGAATCTTCATGTCAAATCCTTTGCTTCTTTGGGCGATTTTGTATCCAATTTCTCCCATCCCAATGATTCCCAGAGTGGAGCCTGTGACTTCAACTCCCATGATGCTTTGGGGCATTATCACAGTATCAGGAGCCCTGCATATTTCTTGACCTTTATGTGGTGACAAAGATAAAAAGAAAAAAATACATAAGCAGCCCTGGTATAATTAATCTACTTCTTACCTTCACATATTTTGCGAGCAGATGCCAGAAGAAGTCCCATTGCGAAATCAGCAGTAGCATCTGAGACGACATGTGGAGTGTTGCTCATTTTTACCCCAAGACTGTGGATGTGTGGGATGTCGAGGTGGTCTGTGCCCGTCCCTGAACTGCACACCAACCTGAGTGAAGGTAGTCGAGCCAGCAGAGAGGGCGTGGCTTCAGGGGAACAGTTCCACATAAACAAAATCTGGATCTTTGGCCCATATAAATCAGGATTTTGGAGGAAATCACAAAAGGGCACGACCTGGAAATGCTCCTTCAACATGACTTCAAGATCTTCATTGTAACCATTTTCTCCAATGTCCGGGATCAGCGCCCAAGGTTTGTCAGCGGCCATCACCTGCGGCCAAAGACTGTATAAAAAAGTGGACTAAGCGAGTGTGACGTCACCCATAGTGTTCAGCGTCTCTCAAATGCGGCTCCTGATGCTAACGTCTACCGGAGCTGTTTTGGAACAAGGGTCTAAGATATGAATAGGATTTTTTTGTCATGTCACCCATAGTGTTTAGAGCCGCTGAAATGAGGTTACAGGAGCAAATCTGAATATGTGTATGTATAGGAATAGGATTTTTTTGAATCAGGATCATGTAAAGCGGATTATTTTAAGACCAAAATGACGAGGAACACTGCAGCAGGTACAGAGACAAGATCCTAATGTAAGTCAATGGGAGCCAGAGTCAGAAGGAGCCGGAAGAGCCTTCTGGAGCACTTCCTGTTTGGCACACATTAGCTATGACCATTCATATATACGGTCTATGCCTGCAGCCCAGAAATTCTATTTAAAGATGCACTGTGCAACTTTCCTAATGTTTAATGTTCCTAATGTTAAAATTGTATTTGACCCAACTGTGTCTTCAGATCATGGATCTATTAAAATAAC
>JACN01062456.1:0-11060 GCA_000787155.1 Scartelaos histophorus | reverse complement strand
TTTTTTTTTAGGTCGTCACTGGGGCTGGGCCAAGATCTCACCAGACAAAAATGCCACAAGAGAAAAATTATCTTTATTTATAAATTATGATATAAATAAGTAAATCTTTTTTTTTATAAATAATGAATGAATTGCACTATGTTATTTTTATTATTTTATTATATATTTTTTTTACAAATTATGTCTTGTTCTCGTGCAGGTTTATCTGGATATTTCATAAATGATAAATTGCATGATGTTCCAGCAGTAATCAGCAGAAACATAAAGGGAATTATTTGACATGACTAATCACAAATATAATCTAAAAAAAAATAAATAAAAATCAATCATTCTGAAAAGGCGTGAGGAGAACAAACACTAAAGCCACAATGTTTTTCTGCCAGACGCTCGTCACGTTCCTCCAGAGACTAAATAATAAACTTTTAGTGACGTTCAAATGACAAATAAACTAAAATTCCTCCTTCTGCACTTTGCTATAATAATTTCTTTAGATCTTTGCTTAAACTTTTTCATATTTGGCCGTTTTTCATCGTGCAGAGTTCCACATTTTGACCCTTCAAACTGAAACTTAAAAACTTTTCCTTGTACAGTTCAGTTTACTCCATTTTTATTTCCGACTCCATCCATTTTTAAACAAGGACGGTGACAAAACAAGATTAGTTCAGGCTGCAGATAAAACTCTACATTAAAGTTCTGAGTTCTGCAGAGTCGCTCAAACATCTCAGTCGTGCTCGTCCATTGTGGCCTCCTCAGAAGCTCCTGCATCACTGGAGAAACACACTTTTCTCTGATGAATCCAGAGGTGAACTGTGCACAGACTCATTCTGAAACTTAAACATGAACAGATCAGACTCAGACCAGTGCCGTGGTGGTGCTCGCCTCTCTGGAGATCTGACCCGTATCTTGGTTTGGAAACAACACCTGCTCGTCTCTGCGGAGCTTCACTTTAACGTCACTCGACCTTCACAGTGTTCCGGACAAAAGCTCCAACGTCTCTGCTCCTTTTTAGGCCGAGACGACGACACATCCTGAAAACCAGCCAGAAATTTACAACAAATTTACACTAATTTATTATTATTATTATTATTTGTTTTAAATGTCTCATGTTACACTTTTTATCCACGTTCTAATGTTTCCTCTTCAAAAACACACTCAGGGTTCTTTACTTTCATCCACACTTCATCCTGCAGCCTGAAAAACGCTCTGTTCCACCTTGTGATGTCATCGTGTGGTGTTACAGGAAAAAATTACAGGCAAAATTTTGACTTTTTTTTTTTTTTATTTGAGAGCTTGAAAATATCTGTGCTGAATATTTGAGTTTTGAGCTTCAAATTTCATCAACTCTGAATCTAAAAAAAAATTCAAAGTGAGAAATTTAATTCAAAATCAGTTTAAAATTCAAAATCAACCAAAACCAATTGTCTTGTGTAGATTTTCACTTCTGTTCAGCCTGTGGTTCTTTAGACGCCCGTCGCCGCTTATAAATACATAAATAAATACTTTACAATACTTTATAATTTATCTACACTTCTGCGGCGAGACAAATGCAGCTTTAATGGCTTTTTGCTGCAGGTGCAAACGGTGGATCTGGAGGGTTTTGCACTTCCCGCTGGTGTAACATCGATGATCCACAGAGTCGAACATCTAAACTTTTTCACTTTTCCTCGAGTTGTTCCAGGTCGATTCTCCCGCTTCACTTTTCTTGCCTTTTTACCGTCCACTCGTGTGTTTCAGATCCTTCACCGCGAGCCCGAGGAGAAGGAGAGCGACCACCAGATCATCAAGAGGTGTCTGCGCTCGCGTGTGGTCAAATAAAACGCTCAGAAAACGCTCGAGCTTAAAGATTCACCGCGGAACATTCCCACTGGAGGTTCTGCCGCCTGCTTGTTTCCATGGCGATGTCATTATTGCTTCATCTAGAACATTCCGCGGTTTCCGTTAAACCCGTTTTCTGTGAGGGAATTACTGTATTTTTTTGAATAAACGCTCGATGGAGATGTTTAAAGTCGCACTGCGGAACTTTCCAGGCAAAGCAGTAACGTCTCCATGCAGCAGAAAAGTGACGCGGTGGATCTTTAAATAATTTACCCACTTTTTATTTCATTTGTTTCCTAGTTTAAAGTGTAGCTGGTGTTTTGTTGTTTAAAAAAGTGTTTTTGTCTCTTCCTGTATCGTCTGTAATTCTATAAATTATAAACACTGTATTATTTTCTTTTCCTTTTTCCATTTTTATCTATTTTATTTCATGTGCAATGGTTGGAGCCTGCATAGTTCGCTGCTTATTCCCTTTAATTTAGCCACATTTGTATAGAAAGATGAACCACTTAAAGCTGCTATTTTGAGCTTTAGTTCAGTTCAGTCGTGCTGAAAGTCGAAAGTTTCTCACTCCATGTTTTAAGTTTCTGCCGCACTTTATCATAGAACCCAAAAGAACAAAACACTAACAGCGATGAACAATGTTACGTATTATATTTTTCTTGTTAAATGAAGGACTGCTATGGATTTCCATTCAAAACGGCACATTAAATTTGGTTCAAAGAAGAAGCCTCTGTGTGATTTTTACTTTATATCATTAAAAATAACGGGTATTAGGCCTTTTTTTGGTTTGTTTTTGTTCAATTTTTTTGCTTTTTACTATTTTATAATCATTCCCTCATCAAAAACCTGCCTGAAGAGGTTTTTTTTTTAGCATTTTTGGATCATCTAGAGATCTCTCCTGGGCCTTATTCAAATCCTCCTCTGTAACTGTAAGATTCTGTGTGAACCTCCACGTTCCACCTCAGAGCTGAGCGTGGGAGCACTTTAAGATTTATTCTACTTGTTCTAAATTGGCTGTAGAATCTTGAAAATTGTTGCATTTTTTTCCATGAATCAGTTGGTTAGAAAATCTTAAATTTAAGCAATTTTTTGGAGGTAAAATCCATTTCCTGTTGTGCAGTCCCACAGTTTTCTCTGCAAAACTTCACCTGTTTTTAGATTCAGTGATACAGACTGATTTGATTTAGCATCTTTGAATTTATTATCAGGAGAGTCACACTAATCATAAACTTGATTTAAGTATATTTATCTAGAATTTTAAGCATTTAATCTCGAATTTGGCATATTTGAATTTATTCTTAGGTCATGAACACTGATCATAAACTGGTTTTAAGTCTGTTTATGTCAAACTTTGCATCTTTAAACTTATTTCGGTCCATGAACTCTCAGAGTCTGATTCATTCTGGTCTAGAGGAGTTTATTTGAACTTGTCCAGTAAAATGATCTTGGTGCATGAACAGATCATTTCTCTACTTTTAAGTCATTTTAAGTGTTTAGATCTTACATTTTAGCTAATATTTTGTGGCTGATGACGCCTTCGACTGCAGCGTAATAACAGAATCTTCTCCTGATGCAGCTGCAACTCATTTTCAAATTGGATATTTTGCCAAAAATGGCCAATACAGAGAACGGAATGAACGAAGCTCAGAGTGAGAACAAACATGTCGCTGCAGAGTGACGCAGAACCAGCTGTGAACCTGTGGCAATGACCTGTTCACACGATTCAGCTTATGAAATGTCCTGAGTTTAGCCCAGTGTGAGAAATGATGAACCAGAGGATGTGAGCAGAGTGAGAACTTAAAACCTCTGTTCTGTTCAAATCTCATCTCGTCCCTCGTGTTTTGTTTTCACACCAGAAAACTGTTTCGATCGGGAGCTTAAGTTGAAATATTGAACCAAAAGAAAATAGAAAACCAAAGAGAAAGTAACAAATAACTGGAAACTCTAAAGCTGCAAACTACAGGATCTCTGAGTCTTTAACAATTTTTAAACATGCAACAAAAACACAGACACGAGGAGATTTCTAGAATTGTAAAAGACGCTTAAGATGCAAATCAAACTGTTCTTATGATTTCTGAAATGTGCAGAAACGTGATTTAAATTCACAGAAGCTTCACTTTGTGGATGGAACGACACACGTGAGGAAAACTCTCACCTTTTACTTTTAAAGAACGTAAAAGCTTCAGACTGGATTAACGGCTCTGTTTGGGGGACTGGGGGTCGTTATTTCCCGAGGACAAATTCTATGGAGATTATGGACGAAATGCTGCAGTTTAACAACTTTTATGAGAAGTGAGTAATAAAAGGGTCTTTTATATTATGTTTGAGTGTGTCCTGAGTTTGTGTCCGTCGCCTTCTGCCCCGACGGTCGGTTTCGGTTCATGTTTGGTGGTGACGACGTGACCGAGCAGCTCAGACACAGAACAGACGATTAAAATCACACACGAGGATCCAAAATCGAGGAGAATGTTGTTGTTTTTTAAAGCCATTTCACGATCTTGGGGTTTTTATTTTCGGTTTTGTCTGTAAATTAAAATGTGGACAATAATAACATAGATTTTGTTGCTAAACGTCGCTTTAGAGGTTCTTGGTGGAAGAGCTGAGCACCAACAACCTCTTTCCCGATTGGCTCTTTGGCTCTTTGGTCGGTTTTCCAATTGATCCACGTGTGAACCTGCTGTTTGAACAGATCAGAAAACTTTACAAATGAGGAGAAACTGTCATTCTTTCGTTTTCCCGTTTGTTGAGAAAGAGAAGAGCAAATCTGATCCTCAACTTGTACCTGCGCTGAAAACAAATCCACTCTCATGGAACTCTCGAGGAAAATAACATGAGGACGACAGCAGCAAAGTTTGAACACGTTTTTATTTATTAAAATCTAAGAAAGGTTTGAACTTTGAGAGTCTTTAAACCAGAGAGAAATGTGAGAAAAAGTTCATTCCTGTGTGAGAAAAGTGTGTAAAGTGATGAGGGTTTTACAGCCTTAAAACATAAAGAACAATTGTAAAAAAAAAATTGACAACTTTGCAGATTTCACCTTTTGTGGGTTATTTTTAGAACATGACCCCCACAGTAAACGAGGGAACACGGTTTTATTTTATCGGCACCTTCACCATTTATGGCACCGACCCGTCCAGGGACTGAAGGTGGAAATGAGTTTTACTGTGACCATAAACACACAAGCTCTTTGTGCAGCTCAGTGTTTTTATGTGACCTTCCCTGATAAATACACAAATAAAGTCAAAAACTGAGCTGTATAAAAGCTCACGAGCCCTGAGGACCTGAGCACTGACCCCAGATCAGACCTGAGCCTGGTCCAGCTCCACATTTGACTCTTTAGTTTTCACACCGGCCCATTTGAACTCATTTGGAATTGCAAAATAAACATAATTTTATCTCATAAAGCTGCACTGCTTTTATTTTAGAGACATTTTTTTGTAAGGCAGCCTCACTTTTTCATTGTTTAGTCATAACATAAACTCACCAGTGTCAGAATATACAGAAATATACAGAAATATACAGAAATACAATTCATATTATGCAGAATTGAGTTAAACACCCCATTTCCCATCTGGACCTGGTCAGATTCCTCATTTTGGTCCAAAAATCCAATCAGATCCACCTCATTTCTGTTGCACGTTTCACCAAGGAAAGTTTCTAAAGTGTTGCACAATACAAATAAAACTTGTACAATAGAAATATAAAATAAAGCCGTGTTTAACTCCACTGATCCTTCTCTAAAGTGTCTGTATTAACTCTGCACGATCCTGGGGTTTTTATTTTACAGTTTTGTTCGTAAAAATGGAACTGCTTAAAACCACCGGACTTACGTCGCTTTATGGACTCAGTGTTTCAGCGCGGCTTCACCAGGGCTCGTTTGGTTTATTTATACCAAGGACAGAGCTTTGTGGAGGTGACTCTGGCTGTGACTCTCGGCAGGTGTGGAGGTGGAGGTGACGTTTAAGTGACCGAAAAACACCCGCGGCGTCTTTCGTACAAACCTGTCCTCGGTGTCAGAGCTGGAAGTGCAGTTCTCGGAGTTTGTTTCAGCAAATACAGCATTTTTAAAACAATATAAAAGGAACATGCTGAGCTAAGTATGTTATGTGTTGGCGGTTGATACCAAAAGAAGTCAAATCCCTCACTTAAAACAATGGAAAAAATAATTGTGATTAATATTTTATAGATATTGACTAGTCCTAGTTTTTTGTTCCTGTGGAGAGTTGACCTGAGCTCCGAGCAAGAACCGATCCTGCAACCGACTGATGAAGGCACCAACAGACTTTTAGAAATGCTCAATAAAAGGATACACGGTCCAAAATGGACTTTCAATAGAACAACAAAGCAAAAAGACAAGACAACAGGGAATCAGAACCCAGGAAAAAGGCTGTACCTATTCCTTACCTCGCCGGTGTTTCAGGAAAATGAATGAAATCCCCGTCTATTTCAAACCTACAAACATTTTAAGACAGAAACTGGCTACATCCAAAGGACAAAACACCGAGCCACAAACAAACCAACGTGGTCGACTCCATTAAGTGTAGTGAAAACTGCAGAGAACGACTGGAGAGACGATTCACAAGAACAAAGACCAACTCAGACGAGAGAGCAACACAGGACCACAGTCTGCTGTACACCTCCACCTAAAAGCCGTGGGACACTCTGAGAATAATGAGGTACAGATCTGAGCCAGAGAAAAGATTTGGCTCGAGTGGGGAGTTAAAGAGAATATTTTTGTTAGGTAAGACGATCCTTTCTTAAACATAAATAAAGGTCTCAGACATCATCTGCCTCCATCTGCAGCTCCATCCTCAGACCTAAAATCACAGTCAGTGCAGTTCAACAGGCCGAGCTACAAACAGAAACTGCAAACAAGTGCATGTATTTGTATCAGGGTAGTTTCATTGTAGTCAGCGCCCCCTGCAGGCAGATATAAGGCAGTGTCCACCAGTGTCTGACCTGAAGAAGAAGCTTGGATGGGCTGAGAAACATAATCGACCAAAATAAACTTTTTACAAATTTAATTTCTCCTTTTGCTGTGGATTCTACCAGGACGAGAGAGGAAATTTACACACAAAAACATCAGAGCGAAGTGAAATTTTACATTAAAACAGTGTTAAAGCTGAGACTGGAGTCTGAGGAGCTACGGTTCAGTCTTACGGATCTTGGTTCTTATGTTTGTGGAAATGCCGTTTAAACTGAACTTTTAACTGTGCTTTTATGTCAGGTAGAGGAATAATCCTGTAGATTTACTGTGTAGCATGTCACAGACAGGTGCAGACAGGTGCAGACAGGTGCAGACAGACTGACCTGCTTCTGTTAAACAGCGTCAGGACGTGGAGCAGAAACACCAGAAACACTCTGGACTCTTGTGGGTCGTTTCCACTTCGAGCTCCTTTAAGCTGAGCTGTTGTGTCTTGATCTTTTACACTTTTACACTTTTACACCAGGGGCCTGGACTTTTAGCACCAGTTTCCTTCAAACAAACATTTAAAGTTAATGTTCTACCTGAGCCACAGTGGAACAAATATTATAATGTAACAAAGATGAAAAAATATGAGCCTTGAAACTGCAGAGACACAGATGTTTCTAAATAAAGCCCGAGTTTTATGGTTTTAAGGTTTTAAGGTTTTATGAGCATGTTTAATACATCTCTCCTCTTTAATAAAAACTGAAGCAATGCAAGAGGAGCCAAGAAACAACCGGCAGATGTCAAAATAAAGTTTCTATTTTATTTTTTCAGTTATTTCCAGTGGCAGGAACATAAATCTGCGTTTGACGTTTATATGAAGCATTTTTAGTGTTTTAAGAAATGTCATGTGGTGCGAGCGAGAATAATCTTAAAATAGTTTTATTTTCTAAAACATGTTGGGATGTTCATGTAAGTCTGAGTCATATGAACATGAGACTGAGATTTGAACAAATGGACACGGACAATATTTGTTTGAATATTATGGAGGAAATATCGACTCAAGAAATATGAAATTTCACGTGGGACTAAAAACACTTGAGAAAATCTGAGAAAAAAGAAAGAAAATAAATGTGATTAGATTTAGAGTCATTTTAAAGAAGTTTAAAAATCCTGAGTTAAGGGCGGACGGTCGCACCACATGAACATTTGACACTTTAAGGACAAAAAACATGCAGAATAAAAAGTGATTTGGTTCCCGGAGGTCAGAGGTTCTACAGGGATGTGGGGAATTATCAAATTTCAACCTTTTTAAGTCAAGAAATTTCAACTGGACAGAAAATTGAGGCATAACGTCAATGACCCTTGTACTAAAAACATGTAAAATAAGTTTATTTCATGAAATAATTTAGGCTGAGAACAATAAACACACACACACACACTTCATATTTGTTGCATTTATTTGCAAAAAAAATGAAAGGTGTAAAAGCGCTGTGTAAAGACGTGACCATTTAAAAGGCTCCAGGGTGGCCAAGGATGCACAGGTGCATTCTGGGTACATGAGTCAAAGCGAGGACCTGAGGCCTCAGGAGTGGAAACTTCCACTGTCGTCACTTTCTTCTCTTTGCTTTTTCTCTGCTGTAATAAAGTGCAGTGAGTTTGTTTATTATCTACAATGTTCAGTCCTGAAGTTAAAGAGCCCAGAGCCTCTGTACAGACTGTGAGCGAGACAGCGCCCCCTGGGGTCATCCTCCTGGACCCCTGGGGTCATCCTCCTGGACCCCTGGGGTCATCCTCCTGGACCCCTGGGGTCATCCTCCTGGATTAAAGCTCCTCGTGACCCCACAGCTCCAAACACACATGTGCTTACAGACTCATTACCTGCAGCTGTGCACAGAACATCAGTGTCATTTTGATAATTTCATTCAGAATAATGCTGTTTTTGGGTCATATTTTGATAATTGGAGTGAGAGTTTTGATCTTTTGTACCAGTGGATCTGTGGCTCTGCTCAGGCCTGGAAAAGTGACAAAAATAGGCTGAAATAGCCGACAGCAGCAGAGGTCCTAAAATTGGTTGGAGAAAGGTTCCATAATGAGCCGTGCACTGCCTCAAAGAAACGGATAAACCCAAACCAGGTCTAAACCAGGTCTAAACCAGGTCTAAACTAGGTCTAAACCAGGTCCAAACCAGGTCCAAACCAGGTCCAAACCAGGTCCAAACCAGGTCCAAACCAGGTCCAAACCAGGACTAAAACCGGAATAAATGAGGCCCAAACTGGGACTAAAACCTGGGATAAATGAGGTCCAAACCAGGGGCAATTACTTTTTTCATGGGGCCACATGAAAAACAGAAAATACTGTGAAGGCCAAAATGCAAATTGCATAATATTAACTGTATTTCTTTATCTAAAAAACAAACAAACAATTATTTTATGATTCTAAATGATCTTAAAGGGGCGGGTCTGACCTGGACCAGGCCCAGGTCTGTTCACCTCCACACTGCCCCCTCCCCCTCCCCCTCGCTCAGAGCAGCTCAGGACTCGTGTTACCCACAGCGCCCCCAGTGGCAGGAGGAGCAGGCGGCAGAACAGCTCCAGCTGTGGAAGACTTAGAGTTTAAATGATACAAACTTGACCTCATTTGGTGTTTGGTTCTTGAATCAGAAGCAGAATGAGCCTCACACGACTCATCAGGGTTGTTGAACAGTCACTAGCAGACGATCAGAGCTAGTGCAGCCTCTGCTGCCTCTGCAGCCTCTGCAGCCTCTGCAGCTCCAGGACTCCTGGAGGCCTGGTCTGGACAGAGGAATTCGGTATAAACTGTCACTAACCAAACTGCACTAGTCGGACACGTGCAGCCTTCATTTCTCTCGTCTCTAAATGAAACACAGAGGTGCTTCAAACGCCGTCAGAACATTATTATTTCTGACATTTTCCAAACTCACTCAGATGTGTGATGTAGTGGATTTGTTGTGTGATTCCAAATGGCGACGCTCAGTGGCCCAGCAGCTTCAGGCGTCACAACGAGCCGCTCGTGTTTGTTTAAGAGGCTTTTCACTCGTGTTAACCATGACCACAGCAAGAGCCTCGGTTTCACACTTTAAACTTTAAATGTGGAACAGATCGAACGCTCCCACGAGAGCTGAGTTTACCAGAGAAACAGAGGGACATTATTTCTCCAGGAATATTCCACAGTTTTGCATTAACCAGTTTATGTTTTGTATAATTCAAAAATACGAAACAAAAGTGCGTTAAAGAAGAGGTTTTATGGAAAGTCATGTGGGTTTTTACACTTTTTACCAGGTTAATGTGTCAGACTTGTTCTGTCTTCAAAAAGTTTTAGACGCCCCAACAGAGCTTTCTTTGTGTTCAGACAGAGCAGTGCCTACAGTTAGCATCACACCCGCTGGGAAAGTATCAGTGCTTCAAAAACACGACCACACGTCCATCTGCTGCACATGTTCTAGTCCTGTGAAAGTGTACGCTGAAAGATTCAAGAAACCTGAGTGAGAACTGGACCTGGAGTAGAAGAAGGAGGAGGAGCTGGACCTGGAGGAACAGGAGGAGGAGAAGGAGCATTAGAAGAAGATGGAGGAGAAGCTGAAGCAGGAGGAGGAGCAGAAGGAGGAGCTGGAGGAGGAACTGGACCAGGAGGAGTAGGAGGAGGTGTTAAACCAGGAGGAACAGGAGGAGGAGCAGGAGCATTAGAAGGAGCTGGAGGAGGATCTGGAGCAGCAGAAGAAGCAGGAGCATTAGAAGGAGCTGGAGGAGGATCTGGAGCAGCAGAAGAAGCTGGAAGCAGGAGGAGGAGGAGCTGGAGCAGGAGGAGGAGCTGGTGGCAGAAGAAGCTGGAGCAGGAGCTGGAGGAGAAGCTGAAGCAGAAGGAGGTGGAGAAGAAGCTGAAGCATGACAAGGAGGTGGAGCAGCAGGAGCATTAGAAGGAGGTGGAGCAGCAGAAGAAGCTGGAAGCAGGAGGAGCTGGAGCCGGAGCTGGAGGAGGAGCTGTCAGAACATGTTTCTTCTTGGTTTTGCCTCATGTTTTTGTGTATTTCTGTAGACTCGTGGTGCAGGGGTCTGGGTGAGTCTCGTGGGCGGAGCCTCGTACTGAACCTCGCAGCAGGATGAGACTCAAACCTCTTGGATCAGTTTTGAATGAGGGAACGACGTTAGATCAGGGAAGAAAAGTCTGAAAAATCCATTTAGCATAAAACCTGCTGCGTGAAGGAGGCGTCGGGTCCATTTACCTTCACCTCAGACACTTTTTATCCCACTGTAAAACCGTCACAGTCGTCTCCACTTCACCTGTCGGGTTTATATGGATCATTGTTATTACC
>JACN01142844.1:0-11679 GCA_000787155.1 Scartelaos histophorus | reverse complement strand
AAATATTATTATATTAAAAAATAAGACCATTCCCTGAGACAAGAGTACTAAAATATTATATTTAAAAACATATGCAGTAATAAAACATGTACATGAGTGGAGTGCTTGAAAAGTAAAAAGTTAGTAATAATAATAAAGAAAAAGATAATAAAATAAATCCTCAGACATGTTTTTGATGAGGTAGCAACATTGTAAGATGTGTTGAATCTCACAAGAGACAATTCTGTGTAATGTCGGACCTTTTTACTACTGCATTGGGTACAGAAAAAGTACCAATAGTGGTACTAGGGATGCAGTGACATGATACCGATAATACTGATTTTGGAATATAGCACAGATATTGGGAATGTTAATTGATTGGATATCGAGGCCAAGATATCTGTTCAGCTGGTGTTTCACTTTGGTCTATACACTAAGACGATTTACTGGTCTGTTTTGGAACTAAAAAAGCTGATTTGTTTTTCTAATTTGTCTTTCTTATTCTGTAAATTAATTGTCCTACACAAATAAACTTCCCTTCTCTTGCGTTGGCCTAAACGAACAGAAAGACCCCTGATCTAAAGCAGCCAAAACAAATGCACACGTTGACCTCATCATACCAGCCTCGTCATAATAACAGCTCGACAGTTATCATGGTTAAGTCAGTCGTCAGTAGTCTCCAAAGGGCATTGTGGGAGCTTCATGCGGGAGCTTCTTGTGGGAGCTCTGTTTGTCTCACTGCAGTGTCTATCCCATCATTAAACATCGCTTATTTACTCTGTCTCTTCTCTTCTGGGTCTGTTCCTGCCTCCTCCTTCCTCCCCTGTGTTTGGATCCACACAGCCAGCTGGCCCGCAATGAAAGGTGAGCAAACCACACTCAGGTATCAGCGTTTGTCAGCACCACTCAATTAACTGTTAAACTCCTGTAGCATGAGACAGTCAAAGCAATAGAACTAATGTAGGTTAATTTGCTTTAGGGCCGGACACGAAACTCTGCACTAAGCAGGCTTCATCTGAAAAAGGAAGCACTGGCTAAATATTGGGATAGGACAGGATTTGTGTGCTATTCATGTATGAAAGAAGAAGCAAAAGAGAACGTTTTAAGGCCATAAATGTGATTTTTACTGTCTTAAATTTGTAAAAAACGTAACTAATTCTAAACTGTTTGCGGTGGTACCCCATTTTTAATAATACAGTCATACTTTGTAAAACTAAAAAAAAGTGTTGTCGTGATACTAACATAACTAAGGAATGATACTCTATACCGATACCATGATAATAATAAAAACACTAACCTTCCTGAACAACTTTAGAATGATCTAATTTCTGTCCTCTCAATGTGACTTTTTCTTTTTTAAGATTGATACTTTCTAAAATGAGTATCTAAGTAGTTTTAGTAGGGGTGTAACAATATCCAGGTCTCACAAAGCAATATCGTATTGTGTAGTATCATGACAATCTAATACACTTTGAGCATCAGTTGGTAAATTTCTTGTCATATTCAGATTCAGATCAGGAACTTTTTGAACAGCTTGAAAAGTCTTTGATGTTGAAGTGCAAAATTCAAGTAACAACTAAACATTAGGGATGGAACTCCAAATCTCTCAGTACGATATTTTTTCCTGCATCTCACGGTACGATATTTATTCAGATATTTTTATCTTAAAAGATTGTGAACATGCTACTTTTTCCATTTTAAATGCAATGATAAGCTTTTGGTACTGTTCTAATGCAAAAATAAGATTTAAAAGTGCTTAATAACAGTTATTTCTTCACGTAGTCTGACCTGAAACGGCAAAGGATCATGGTCCCTCTGTTTTTTGGGGTTTTTTTTAGCTATTACTGCACCACAACAATGAATTTAAGCAAAGAGACTTGGGATTCGATATATTGTGATGAACCACGATATTTTTGTGAGACTTTTACAAAACGATATCACAATGTTTCAATTATTGTTACACCCCCTAATTTTTAGTATCAATTAGTATCTGATTTTCAATACTTTTGACAACCCTGAACTGGTTATCGTCTCTTCATTTTTTAAATAATGATTTGTCTTATCTTACTCAACACTCCTTTATCTAAATATGTCCGTGTTGTGTTCACAGACCTGATGGCAGGAGGTGGTCCGTGGCCTCCGTTCCTTCATCTGGATACTGCACCAACGCTCCCAGCTCTTCTGTCTCTGTAAGATCACAATTTATAAAGACTCTAGAAAAAAAACTAGCATGGGGTGAAACACACAATAAACCTTTAATGATTTGAAACAAAATCAGGGAATAGTTAAGATCTAAACTGGGTGATGACAGTGGGACTAAATGGACTTAACGGAAACCTAGCTCTAACATCTTATACTCTGCTAAAACAGGTCTAGTCAAATGCCGACCTTCACTACTATAAAGCTAAAACAGGGGCCCTTGAACTTCTAAGTAGCACCTGAATAACTGGCTTATATCCTTCACTCACGCTACATTTTGCTGGTGCACTGGGATCATCTCGTACTTAAAAGTTTGCATCTGTTCATGTGCGGTGACTTGTAAACACAGGCTTCTGACTGACTCATCCCACAAACTCTGCCTTACAAGGATATAAAGCTGTCCACGCTGACGAATTTATGTGTTTAGTGAAAGTTACCCTAAAGTAGACCTGAAGGAGACTGTCAACACTATGGGAGACAAACAGCAGGGGGACAGACTCAAAATACACTGCCTCAATCTGGATTTAAATGTGGACTGTAACTTTTTGAGTGTTCGTAACCTGCTTGATTTTATAGATGTGTCATTGCTCTGCCTGGAATGTTCCACAGTATGACATTAAATAATTCTAACTTACATTTTATTCAGTTACAGGTGGTTTTATAGCTCGAAAATACCTTGAAAAACAGGCATTTTGACTGTGAGAGGGTCGCCTCTCCGCAGATCTGACCTGTAATCTGATCCGGTTTGAAGATGGAAAGACTTAGTACTATTTTTTGAGACATTCCAGACAAAGCAATAATATCTCCATGCACCCTCCACCAGAAAAGTTACACAATGCAGCTTTAAATGTGCTGAAGTCAAATGTAAGCGAGCCTTGAGAAATTCAGTTATTTTTTTTATATTATTCAGTCTACCACCTTTTCTTTGGTCAGAATAGAACAGGAGCAAAAGAGGAGTAGAGGGCAGAAGAGAAGGAGAGCAAGAGAAGATATTTCTTGTGTTCCCGTGGTATGACTCAGAGTAAGTCAGTCCTGTTTCCTCTGATGAGCCACACTTGGATCACCAGCACTCAGCCAAACCACAGGAAGCGAACCACTCCAAACACTCCGAGCTGGAGACATCCAAGGAGGCATTTATGTTAGAACCGCGCAATATATCGTAGAAATAACGACATTACAATATTGTCTGACACTGTAGACTGTATATAAATGGACACAGCTAAAGCAGCTAGCCACTGCGTTCCAAATAGGAAGCGAGCCTGGGCGTGAAGTGGTTCCTTTGAGGTCTGAGGTCACATATGAGCACTAGTTGCAGATTAGCCACTGTTACTGCTAGCCTTGATGAGCTTAATTTGGCTGTAACCAAAGACTATGGGTGATGTCACACTCCCTCAGCCTCCTTCACAACTATAACTAATAAACAAAATATTTTGACATTGTATCATCAAAAGTCGCAGTAAAATCGTCTTCAAGTCTCTTTGCTTAAATTCTTTGTTACGGAGCAGCAACATCTAAAAGAAACAGAGGGAACTACATAAAACATGATCCTTTGCTCTATTTCAGTCCAATGAAACACATAATGAAACAACAGTTATTAAGCACTTTTAAATCTTAACTCTTAAATTTGGATATTGTTATATCTACTATTCACAGAAACCCAAAATTTGGGGAAGTGCAATGGACAAAAAGGCAGATTTTATTAATGGCAGATTTGTTTTTACATTAGTCTTGGGGTGGGACTTGTTTTAGTTTTTTCTGTTTCACCCAGTTTGTCAAGTAAATGAAGGAATGTGCATTTTTTGTTTTAGATTAACTGAACTTGTTGTGCCAAGAAGTAGATTAGGGTTGTCTCTTTCATCACCCTTAATTCATGGTCTCAGTGGTGAAGTTGGAGAATATGATTTGTTCACATTAGAACTAGTGACGCACACATCTTGTATTGATTTCAAAATCCCATAAATCCTCATTGAGTGACAAATTCTTCCTCTCTGTGACTGATTGGTCCCTAGGCCCTAATGCAAAGAAAAGGCAGGAAGTACATGCCTGAGTATGACTGATGTGGCCTCTGAAACAATAGCTGTCTCTTAAGGTTAAATAACAGACTGTGTGTGCCTGATATTTGGCTCAGATGTAGAAGTGATTATGTTGTATGGCAACAGTGAGATTTTTTTTTTATTGTATGTGAATAAGAAAAAATGTAATGCAGGACTTAAAGTGCACTATTACACTATTTTCTGATTTACGTTATAATGTTGTTTCCTCATGAAAAACAGACCTAGAGTTGTGTTTTGTTTCATTCACACACGTTTTCCACACAAATCCTGTATATTTAGGCTTGTGATGTCATGTGGCAATACAGGAAGTGCTCCACTGTGGTTTTAAATTCCATAAACTTTCACTAGAATTATTTGGATTATTTCAGCTCTGGAATTGCCAAGCTCTAAAGAACAAAGGTGGAACATCAGAAGGTAGAGCAGAGCATTTTGAGTTTTGGAGATATAAAAAGTCTAATAATAAAAGATTACTCAAACATGATTACGCATGTGTGAATGAAACAAAACATAACTTCAAGTATATTTTTGATGAGGTAACAACTTTCTAAAGTCAGGTTGATGTAATGTAGGACCATTAAAATTCTCTGTTCCTGTGTTGGATTTTGGCCTTTTGGGGAATAGAAAAAAAAAGACAGCGAAATCATGCTGTGACATTTGTGTAACTGGGCTTGGATTTGCTTTTAATTAAGCACAGTCTGCTGACCATGCTGTGCCCTAATTATGAGAGAAGTCTGTTCTTAATAACCATTGATTGACTATAGAGCAGCTGCAGTCAGGCCTTTGGGACAAAATGAATCTTCATGGATGTTATTGAAGATTACCACAATGTTTATTACATGGACTCCTTGATCCTATTACCTCAGTCGCGCAAGTCACTTTTTAATTTGGAAAAAGAGAATGGTTTACAAGCCAGTTTTTCATGTTTTTAAGATAGTAAAAATCACAAACGGCGCCTTTTTAAAGTGTTTTCCCATAATAAGCATTAATGGATAATGCTTTTATCTCCTCCTGTTTTGGTTTGCTTTTAGTTGCTCATGATTCTCCATTTACCGTTACTCTTGGATAAGGTTGGCTGGAGCGCTGCCCAGCTGCTTTGGATGGGAGTTCTTTTGCAATATTTTCTTGTAAGGTCCTGACACCGTACTCCTGTGGACTACTTAAAGGGCCCTTATTATGCTATTTTCTGATTTATGTTAGAAAGTTCTTTCCTCATCAAAAACAATAAAGTTGAAGTAATATTGGACATTTTAAAGCTTCAAATTGCTTTCTGTGGGACATATGGAACAAGTGCTAAAAGATCTCAAACCAGCTCATAAAATGGTGTGTGTCCCATGACGTGTTCTATGTAATTTGACTGTAAATTCTATGCAGTAAATACCAAGCGCTTTTACCAAACCCCGTAAATCTTCTTGCATCACATTTTCTTTGCATTCAGAAACATTCTCCATTCAAGTAAAGCTGTCCACTGCTTCTGATCATGGGGGAGATCTTAAGTCGTCGCTCAAAATTATGGATTGTAGGTCTCACCGTAAGGCAGGGAACAACTTGGAATCGATGGTCACAGAATGTTTAATTCTTTTTATGACCGATCTTCCATGTTTCTGACCAACTGGAGACAGTAAAGCTTTCGATCAAAATAACAGCAGAAGGGTCATATCTTTTTATTTCTTTCATTTACCTTTAACAAACCATAGACACACTCCATGAACTCTGGCTCCAATTCAGTTTCTATCTTCTTTACATAACTGCAGGTCAGCCTCATTTTGATCTTAAAATATTCGTATTAACCCTCTCTACATGATTTTTTTATTTTTTATTTGGTAATTTGCCCATAAATCAAGATATGAACATTAATAACAAACGAATCAGAGGTTTTCTTTCCTTAAGCTTCCTCAATCTAGCGTTAGCAACAGGTTTGATTGACAGCGTTGCTAAGCGCCCACTCACTGCTAAACCAGAGTTAGGGACGGGAAGGGGCATTATCTTCAAAAGCCCCTCTCTGGATTGGCTCTTTGGTTGCTATGATACTCGGAATTTCTCCGTAACTGCTAGTCTTGGTGAGCTTCATTTGGCTGGACAATTGCAGCCTGAGCCTAGAGTCTAATATTTGCTCAGACAGACTTGCGTGGCAGTCAAAACTGATGGTGTGAATCACGCCACACACTTCCTCACTTCTGGTATTGTGACATCCATAATAAATCTTTAAACGTCTCCAGGCTTGAGTTGTTTTTGTCCCATTTGAGCGAGGGAAAGTCCAGCAGCACTCATCAGGCTAATCATTAAAACAACACAGGGCCGCTAATTCTGTTTCTTTTTCCTGAATGACATCACCAAGTCTGGACCGCTCTGAACTTTCCCCGGTGCGGGCTGAGAGCATGCAAGGTTATGTAGCGCCGCAGGTCAGCTAGCACAGTTGACGGTCTCCAAGGCGATTATCTCGAAGGTGAATCCGAGCCTGTGTCGTGGAGATGACTTTGAGATGGTGAGGTCAGCTCTGTTACACAATGGAGCTTTGAGGCGGGTGTCACTGGGGTCTTTGTTGACGTTCTTGTCCCAGTCCAGTCTCCAGTTTCCTCCTCAGGCCCTTCTGTGTTTTGTACTTCCCATCGCTCACTTTTATTTGGGCGTAAGATCTTTTATTTTAAGACCCACTTTTACTCTCGGGCTGTTAACAGTGTGTGATTTGGGTGGTCTTCTTTTGTCTTTTATTGTTTAGTTTTATTGATCTTATTGATTTATTCTTATGGGTCTTTTTTACACTTTATTTGTTGTTTTTATTATGTTTTATTATATTAAATTACAGATTTATTTTTTTTTTCTATGTACAGCCCTTTGGAAACGGTCTTGTTTATGAAATGTGCTATACAAATAAAGTGGATAGGATATATTTTCTTAAGTGTTCTCTTACTCCAAATATTTAGTGTCCAACGTGGTCTTCGATAATAAAATGGTTGGCAATTAAAAGTTTCTGCCGTTCCTAACACATCCAGGAAACTCCTCTATATAGTTTATCGTAAAAGCAGCTATTTGTGGGGAAAAATTGGACACTGAATGATATTTAAAAGACATTTTTATTGTATAAGAACCTTTTAGGAAACAGCCACTGTGGACAGATTGTTTTCATCAGAGATGTTGTTGGATGAAAATGGTTGTGCAAAAAACAACTGCATGTAACTAAGGCATGGTTCAAAATCTGGCCCTTAAGAATAAATGTCTGACAAAGTCTAACTCAAAACTAAATTAACTTTTTTCTTCATACTTGTATTTGGTGCAAACTTGGTAAATGTTCAAGGTTGTGGTCTAAAATGTATAAAAATGTGTGTGTCCTCCAGTGGTCATTGCATTTTTCAGGTACTTGGTGACATCACAAAAGACTATCCAGTCCAGCAACTCTGTTTAAAATGTGGTTGTGGTTGAAGCTTGCGTATTTGCTCCCAGTTTAATGAAATGACTTGAAAGAAATAGAAATTGTTCCCAGAAACATTACATCACCTGTGTAAACATAGGAAATATTTCAATGAGGAGAAAGTGGTAGATTAGCACCTGCTCTACACAGGAGAGTATACAGTATGTCACACCTCTGAGCTGAGTAAAGTGTAGTTTTCTAATTTGGGGTCCTATTCATGAAGAGAAGGATTTAGAGCTATATAGGGAGATATAGGAAAAAAAACGGCCCCCCCCCTTTTTTTTTTCTCTCTTTTTTTTAGATAAAATTGAAAAATATAATTGTTATCTTGCACTGACAAGTTGACAGTCAAATTATAGACGAGAGTGACACAGTAAGTTAAGTGCTCACCCACCCACCAGTAGATTCCTCGTAGATTTCACCAGTAGATTTCACTGAAGCGTCTACGGCCATTGTGCGTCTACGGCCATTGTGCATCTAAGCAAGACAACATCGCCCACACTGTCCACTCTCTGACTGCAGGGCATCTGGCGCAAAGATTTAAAGGTCCTATATTACACAAAATGGAATCTTGTGAGCTTTAAGCCATGTACCGTATTTTTTGGACTATAAGGCGCATCTAAAATCATAAAATTTTCTCAAAAATCAACAGTGCGTGTTATATTCCAGTGGCCTTAACATTTTCTCAAAAATCAACAGTGGCCTTATAATCCAGTGGCCTTATGTATGACCTTTGGTTGTGTTTACTAACCTCCAACTGATTTTATGTTGTACACATTAGGGCTAATAACATATTACTCCGCGAGGTGAATATAAAATAATAAGCGTGGGAATGAATTATAAGGTGTGTGCACAAGATATTAATACGTACGCATGAGTTATAACCCGTGTGCACGCTTTGAGTTAAGGCGTTATAACCCGTCTGAGACATCTAAAGAGAGTCCTGAGAGAGAATGGGCTTCGCCGTGGTAGTTTTTCTGACCTAGGAACAACTACGTATAGATTTCATCATCAGCCAACTTAATACCCCAGGTCGCCTCCACGGTGCCGCTGGATGCAGCGAAGTGCCTGGAACACATCTGTGAGGGATGTGCTCCTTCCTTCTGCATGATTCACACAAGTTTGTATTGTGCATGTCATTCCCAGTTCCACACCATGGAAAGTGAGGGAATGTGTTCTAACGTGCTCTCACGCTTTGGATATAAATCGCTTTTTTAGACGTATCCTCACTTTTAATAACTCGTCCGCACGCCTTGACGCAAGTGTGCGCACGGGGTTATAACTCGTTCGCTTATTGCGCCTTATAATCTGATGCGCCTTATAATCCCTTTATAATCCGATGTGCCTTATGTGTGGACAATGACAGCAATTGACGTATTATTTGATACTGCGCCTTATAATCCAGTGCGCTTTATAGCCCGAAAAATACGGTAATTCTGCGTTATGTTGCCTGCAACTCCAAAGCTCATAATGCTCTGTTCCCCCTTGTGATGTCATGAATCGGTAGTTTTCAAGTTGAATTTCCTTTTATGTTTTGTTGAGTCGGGATTGGGAACTCCAGAACTGAAGTAATTTAAATGATTCTAGTGAAGGTGTATGGAATTTAAGAAAAAAGTGGAGCACTTCCTGTATTATCACATGGCATCACAAGGAGGAACATTCTTTTCAATATGAGAGAAGAACTCAGTCTGAATATACAGAGATTGTGAGTTAAACATGTGGTCTGTTTGTGATGAGGTAACAACATTTGAACATAGATCAGAAAACAGAGTAAGATAGGCCCTTTAATGTCAGATCTGTCAAGCATTTTTTACTGCTTATGTCTCGAAACTTACTCACCTCTCCCTCTTTGCCTCTTGTGTGTTTCTGTTTAGTCGTCATCGTCCCAGGAGCTTTTACACCAGCTGCCCTTCCAGCCCACACAGGATGACCTGCACTTCCTGTTTAAACACTTCCGCAGCACCGAGAGCGTGGCGGACGAGGACCCATCCCACCCCTCCGTGCCCGCCCACAGGGTCCGCTCCAGGAGTCTCAGGTACAGCACTGACACAAGAGACACAGATACTTTAATGATCCAGAGGGAAATTTAAGTTTGGCTGCAGATACAGACTGTACCCCCCAGTCACCTTTGTGTCTCAGTGCAGTTTAACAGGAGGACTGGGCAGGTAGGGTCAGCAGATCTGTGTCAGGGCACTTTGAGGAGCGGAACAGCCCTCTGAACAAAAGTGTCCCTCTTCTGAGTCCTGCAGCATCACAGCAGCATCCAAGGGGACCGGGTGAACAGTTTTGCTCTCGTTTTGGTTGGTGATTAAATGCTCCTTTCTCTTGAAGTACTTCCTCTGAAGGGTCTTCTGCCACATTTACTACCACATTTGCTGTAGCATCTCAGAGGTCCTCAGACTCCTCAGCTACCCTCGTGCACAGTCTCCATGGAAACAGGAAAAACAAACCCCTTATTTCACACAATCCAACAGTATTAACAGTAAGCCGGACTGCTGAGGTTAAAATATACAGGACACTTTTATAAAAGCACATAATGAGGTGACTTTTTGCAGCTTACTACAATATTATAACACTGTCCTCTCATCAGAAACACGCCATGGTTTTAGACGTCATCTGTGCATGTTTGAGTAATTTCACAATCTCTCCCGGGGCCCTACTCAAACCTTCTTGCGGTAAGCTCTAAGATCCTGTCCAACGCTCATCCCACAAGCCTACGTCACTCATGTTCCCTCATGACAGTTTCCAATAAATATACAAAAAGATGATACATAACAATACACTACAGCTTCACAAACCTGATGCGATGTGCAATTCGTTTGTATTTTCCCTCTCCAATCTAAAACCAAATTATCTACTCTGTGTCCATTAGACTGTGTAGTGGGGTGTAATCATTTACTTCAATTAATTCTTAATTAAATTATCTTTGTCCGTATGAGGTTGATCATCATTAGACAAACAACAGGAAAAGCTTGACACTGCACGCTGTTGAGAGCAGGAAAAAAAGTTCAAGGAGCAATAGCTGATTTCTGCCGTCTTAAAAATGTGGAAAAAACAGCTCCATTTTATTATAAACGTTCCAGAGTTTGCCAACTTTCCTAATGCATTCTCAGCATCCTAATTATTCCCCACGAGTCTATGAGCACTTTTTACAATTTTCAGCGGCCAGAGTGTAGAATTTTGCAAGGGACAATGCCTATTAAAAGACAGAAAAACAAAAACAAAAAACATGAATTTAAATATGCAGCCAAAGCTAATTTCCATGCCTGATTCCCAGCTCAGCCAAGGCCATCTAAGGTAACGCTAATAACAACTTGCTAACAGCGCACTTCCTACTTTGCACCTAATATAATTCTTTATAGTAAATACAGACAGCATTTGAACTCTAAGAGCTGCTTTTAAAATCTGCCTCTATGATGACAAAATAAATAGTACTTTAATACATGAAGAAAGCAAATCTGACGCAGCCCTTTTAAGCATAATGGTTCCCCTGCTTATACATCTCCTATTCCTTCACTTACATAAGTATTCGTGAGGTCTAAGGATCTTTAAGCTTGTTTTAAATATCTGAAAGATTGTGTCCACCTTAAATTCTCCTTATATAGAGATATACATTAATTCCTATTGCTGTGGCGTGACTAACCAAATGCTCCATCTGCTTTATCTGCACTGAGCCCTGCCAAGAACAATTCTTTCTGTCCCATGTGAATGCTCAGTACTGTCCTCTTTCCTTTAAGTCTATAATATTACAGTGTATGAGTGTAGTGTTGTCACGATACTACAGTTTTCTAGAATTTGACTTTCTTTAAAGCATTGAATGTGATTTCAAACTTTAAACGTCCAACTCCAAAGCTCAAAATGCACCTTCATGAAGCAGTTTTAAGATAAGATAAGCTTGCCTTTATTAATCCCACAGTGGGGAAATTTTAGTGTTGCAACGCACAGTTCAAGAACAGCAGGAAAATGGTAACATGCAATAAAACAAGATAATTAATAATGGCTAAAACATATTTGAAGAATAGAAAATAATAATAATAATAA
>KN496924.1:0-37945 GCA_000787155.1 Scartelaos histophorus | reverse complement strand
GTCATGGAAGTCATTACTGCTGTGAGGTGCAAAAAGTAGTGGTATTTCCATTAGGACTCAAATGTAGCACTGTCAGAAATCATTTATGGAATGGGGCTTTGCAGCTTTAAATGTGAATGTTTTCATGTATCACACAAAAGAGTTTTGTTCAGTGTTTTTTATGTTACATGGACAGAAACATTTGGCTGTAGCATGTGTGCTGTACAGGCAATGTTAAAGGTCTCATCTTACACAAAACTGACTCTTGTGAGCATGAGGCCATGTTGTTACCTCATACAAGCATTTTTCATTCACACATGTTTGAATGAAACACATCTCCAAAGCTCAAAATGCTTTCTGTTCCACCTTGTGATGTCATGAAGTGGTAGTTTTCAAGTTAGTTTCAAGTTAGACTAGAGACATTTAGATATATTAGTTGTTGTTACACAAATGAAGAAAATGATTAATAGTCATACAAGGAATAAAACTGCCAATTAAATAGACCCACAAATTTTACCCACTCCTTTTATTCATAATTTAGCCTGTATGCATGTATGTCGAGACAAGATTATTATACATACTAATTATCAGGTTGGATCAGTTTACTCCATTAACATAAGTTTTCATTTGGAACTACTCAAATATAACTTCCATTTACATGGCCTATACTATGCACTACATACAGGGTCAAGGTACTTACAGATACTTAGTAAAGCAAACTAAACTTGCAGGTAAACTTTGGACTGGTCAGCTGTTAAACCCCATATCAGTCAAACAGGAATACATAATGGCACTCACCATGATGTCCCAACAACTGCTTTTTGTGTTTAGATGCGTCGCTTAAGTTTATCCCAGAGGTGACAGACAGACGTCAAACTCAAGTGTACCGAGCTGTGTTTTCCTGTTGGATGAGTTCTTTGAATTTTGGAGCCATGCAGGGCCACAGTGTGGAGCTGGAGCTTGAGGGGAGGCGAGGGGAGGCGAGGGGAGGCGGGGTCCGTCCTTCCCCTTTCGGTGCAATGTTCATCCATGAATTATGTAAGCTTCTAAAACAAAACTGAATTACAAAGGCTATCTAGGTTAAGAAAACAGAAGAAGCAGCAATACCTACATTTGAAGTCAATCCAATATTTCACTACTTTAAATGTGAAGAAAGGTGCACTATGTAACCTTTCTGGCATTAAACATGCTTGTGAGGTTTATTTATTGGTGTAATTATATTTTTTGTTTGTTTGTTTGCTCTTACAATTAAGCAAAACCCTGAAAAATATGCAGTCTACTGTAAGCGGACGCGCCTCTTCACAAATCAGACCTGTAAATTGATGCTTGTTTCCATGGAAATAGATATGTTTAATATCACAGTGTAAAAAAGTCCTTGGCAAAGAAACATCTCCATGGTGGCAGACCCTGCACCTTGAAAGTTGCACAGTGCATCTTTAATAAGGTGTGACGTGTCATTATTTTTATGGTATTATCAGATTTGCACCTGTTTTATAAAATAGAACAAGTTAGACAGAAAAGGCTACAGAACTTGTGACTCATGGCTCTAAAACATCTCAGACTCAAAGTTGTTTGTCAAGGTCCTATGAACTAAATTTCCTGTAGTGGATTTTAAGATAATTTACCAGAGCTTTTCATAGATAAATAAGTAGGATAAATAGGAGAGGATCACTCACAAGCCACAGCTTTACAAATTACGCGTGAATATAATTTTACTGTATGCTGCCTCCTAGTGTTCATATATAACCCCGCAATAAGGTTTTACTACAAACGGTAGAAAATATTCTAGAGAAAATATTAAGATTTATTTTTGTCATTTTTTTATTATTATTATTTTTTTCCACAGATTTCAAACTCTGCAACATGGCCAATTAACACCTATTCTGAGCAAACGACAACAGTAATACCTTAAACTACCATTACCGCTATGTCATTTATGCATCCTGATCCTGAATGGGTGCACTAAATTATTGCTATTATTAGCAGGTTATTAGCGTGTAAAATACATCTATATTGTAATTTAGAGTGCTCATGTGGAAACCAAGTAGACGTATCCTCACTTGATTCCGCACTTGACTTTAGACATGCAAGGTTTGGTTTAAGTTAGCATTGACAAGCGAGTTTCAACATGTCATTAGATTCTTGCAAAAAGAAAAATAGCTTTTCTTTGCTATACTTCTTGGAGAACAGTAGTATAGATAAGATTGCCAAATATTGTGTTGCCAGATAACCATCGCTTACCTGGCAACCCATCCTTTTGTCAAACCGGAAATTGAAAATGACATTAACCAAGATGGCGCTGGGTGAAAGAAAAAAGTGATAGGAAAACAGAACAACAAGCGACACAACTATTCAGAAGTGTGTTGTTGCTCTTCGTAAACAACTTTTTAAGCACTGGTTCAAACAAGTGGAAGGTAGCTCCCTGCGGCCGGACTTCTTCTATTCACGGCGAAGTAGTGTTGCAAAATAGCGGCTACAGTAGCATCGCGACCGTAGTGCGGAAGGCGAGAGAAGAAACTAGAGTTCAAAGTACAGGCAGAGTTTATACCAGCTTTTCTTATCTACCAACTTAAGAGGTCGTTTTTAAGTTGACGCCATGGCTCATTCCCCTGTTCAAGCTTCAATACCGGGGATGCAGGTAATTCTTTACGTGTGTGTTGTGATGTGTGTAACTGAGGTGTGTTACGAGGTTAGCCAACTGTGCATGACTTTATCAGCCACTTCGAGTCTCATTTGCTTCATCTGCTGCTGACTGATAACTGTAGCAGTGATGTAAATAGCTTGTTATGTAAGATGTGTTGTTATATAAATGTTGTTGTTTTGTTTTAGGAACAATTACGTATATTTCTGTGTTGTATTTGTAGAAGGACAGTATTTAATATTTAAGGTGCCTTATTGAACTCTATACCCATGTTTGCAAAGTAATGCTTATTAAGTCCTGACATTTTAAGCGTTTGTTAAAACGTGATACACAGCAGCCTGTACCTGTTAATGTTGGTCTGAGATGCCCCTGACATGACAGCTCAACTGGATAGTGCAGTTCTGAGAGTGTGGAGGGTTGATTACCAAAAACGTGCAAATGGAAGTAGGAATGTACAGTGTTTGGGGTAACAATGTCTCAAATAGTGTTATTTTCCTCATCAAAAGGATTGGATGATATTGTTGCAATGCATGTACCACAAATGTGCCAAAATGCTGAGATTCAGGTATTGCATATTGCGCTCTTGCAGCTTTTTAATGATATAGTTTGCATCTCTTCAAAACATGTCTCCCACCTCCATCAGAAGTTGCTTCATGACAGCATGCAGCTATGGTTGTGTTTACAGTTTTGATGGCTGTTTGGTATACTCCCAAAATGTTCTTCAAAGTCAGATACAACAACCTGACTGACCACTATGGAGTTATAGAGTTGTTTCAGACTTTGTTTTATTCTGCATCTGCATTTGGAGTTGAATTGAGGCTGTCTACCTCTGCAGTCCCTCTCCATGCATTAGCTCTTTTACTGGAATCATGTCTCTGGGGAGTCTTGTTGGAATTTTAAATGAGAAATCCAATTATCATTCAGATAAACGTGCGTCCATCAAATATGTATACAAATAAAATGTATCTTTAATATTTCACGTTTGCAATTTTGGCTAACCATTGCCAAAAGGAAATATAAGTAGACATTTTGAAAGCCATTACAGGCTGTTTGGTGCCCCTCGGGGACCTAGGCCACTTAGTTCAGTCAATACAATAGTGTCTAGTCTTTAGTGGTGGTTGTAATCAAACTTCTGTATCTGACTGCTACTTTTATATGTTGGTCTCACACCTACAGAATAAATAAAGTTTTGCAACATCCTTCTCGCTAAAAAACATGTTCTTGTCTCTTTTTTTCCCCAGAATTTAAAAGCAGACCCAGAGGAACTGTTCACCAAGATGGAGAGGATAGGAAAGGGGTCCTTTGGAGAGGTCTTTAAAGGCATTGACAATCGGACTCAGAAAGTTGTGGCCATTAAAATTATTGATCTGGAAGAAGCAGAAGATGAAATTGAAGACATTCAACAGGAGATAACAGTTCTCAGTCAGTGTGACAGCCCCTTTATCACCAAGTATTATGGATCCTACTTAAAGGTAAGAAAACACATTTTATTTATGTGGCAGAGATTATGTATAAAATTCTCTACCTAATACATTATGATTAAACAAGAAAGATCCAACTTCTTAATAATCTCAATGAAAGCAGAAAGATATATTAAAGCCTATATTTTAATAGGTTCTTTTTTCAGACGAAGGTTTAGTTTGTTTTCATACCTGACAGTTTTGGGCTGCTCACTATTCCTCTTCAGAGTCATCACATGGCCATTCTGAGGAAGACTAGTGAGCAGAACCTAGGCCATAATAATAATAATAAGGCCATAATAAATTATCAGCAGACCAAATGATTCTCATTGGACTATTTAAAGTCTATAGTTAAACAGCAGTATACTGTAGCAGAACCACACATTTACAGAAAATAAATAATGTAAACAAATTGCTTTGTTTGGTCCAAAGTCCGAACGGGGACAAACAGGAAAACCTAAGGATAGCGAGACATAGAGGTAAAATATGTGCAAAATAGAACCAGTAATTGGTGTAATAACCTTGGAGACAGAAATTTGACATATGTATTGTCGGCTATGTTACGTTTTTATTTAGTTTCATATTTGATTTAGATTTTTATTGTTATGTTCATCGTCTCTGACCCAGAATTGAGCTGATAAAGGTTTATATATCTTTTAATGAACTGAGTTTGTTAGTATGGCCTGTATATCACCCCCGACACCTCGTGTTTACTAGAGGCGGCTCACTTTTCTGTTCTCATGCTGTTGTACATGTGATAGTGCTTAAAGTGCCTTTCACAGGGTGTGGAGTGGTGCTAGTGCTTAGAGTAAGAGCACAAAGTGAGGTCCTCCATTAGCCCATGTCATAGCCCTTAGAGAGAGAGGCCTGATTTATAGGCTTTATCTGTGTGTTTACCTCTTTCTTTTGTTCATAATGTGGTTTTATGTATACTTTTGTATGCTTAAAATCAGATAATAAATTGAGCATTTTCGATACTAGTTTTAGTATTGAATGTTAAATGAGTATCTAGTTATCAATACTAAAAAGCTACATTCACAGGACAGAAATGAACCTCCTGAATGATCTTGAGCTGTAACAGAACAAGTTTAAGAGCACATCTAGTATATGCCCATGGACCACTATAAACCTACATGGATGACCGTGGGATTATGCAGATATAAGCCAACGTGATAGTATAAACACACGTAATATGCTTTAATGTTGAAAATAAAATGTTATTGTCAAAGTAAAGTGTTGAGCCTTAAGTCTATTCCTTAGTATTACTTTGAAAAGTTTGAAATTGTAGTTTTGTGTAGAGAAATTTGCACTTTTACCGCATCAGCTATCTGTGTTAAATCTCCAGCAGAGGCCGATATTTTGTATGCACAGGTGAACTTGTGCATAAAGCCAACCTGAACACTTAAATCCAAAGACAATCAAATCAAATCCAAAGACAATTCCTCTTCCAGTGTGTTGTAAAACAAGGTCGTGGTTGAATTTGCATTTAATTCAAATTTGATTATTTGGAGGAAAATGACCAAAATTCTGCAGAGCTCACTGGCCTTCAGCAGCTCTGGATTTTAAACAATCCATCAGCCATGAAAAATTATATATCAGTTGATCTCTAGTATCATGACAACACTAATATGTATCATAAAGTACAAAGGTTGGGTGCAGCAGGACAGAGCGCTTTTTACAGAGATTAAATGTATATGTTGTGCTTTAGGGTACAAAGTTATGGATTATTATGGAATACCTGGGTGGAGGATCAGCACTTGACTTGGTAAGATTTCACTTGTTTCTTGTGTATTAAGTTAATAACCATATTAAATTACAAGCTTAAGAGAAATAAGAATATAGTGGCATCTAGTATATCTGTGATGTGCTGTTGTTTTTTGTAGTTGGAACCAGGGCCTCTTGACGAAGCACAGATCGCCACAATTCTGAGAGAAATCCTGAAGGGTCTTGAGTACTTGCACTCTGAAAAGAAGATTCACAGAGATATTAAAGGCAAGACTTTCACCAACACAACCAATTACAACTGTGATTGATTGTACCTAAATGAAAATAACTTTAATATTTGGTATTTTCAGCTGCCAATGTGCTATTATCAGAACAAGGAGATGTGAAGTTGGCAGATTTTGGTGTGGCGGGTCAGCTCACAGACACTCAGATAAAGAGGAACACTTTTGTGGGCACTCCCTTCTGGATGGCACCTGAAGTCATTAAACAATCGGCGTATGATTCAAAGGTTGAACCAAGTTTTGTTATATATTCATAACTGAAGTCAGACATAACAAGGCTTCCTTTCTGCTCATTCTTGTAGCTAAGGATAGTAGCTTTCTGTGTTCTAACATAATAAGAATGATAGACTATGTATATATAAATGGACATATCTAACCTGTCGCTGTGTTCCAAATGTCATTGAGCATGGGGAGTACTTCTGGCTCTACTGACTCCAAATGACTTTATTTTGAAAAATTGTCACCCTTCTTTCTGTAACTACTGCAGTGAGTCTCGTCATTTTGTCTTAAAATGTTCATATTAACTTACTCTACATGATCCTGGTGTTTTTATTTAGCTACTTTGTGCATTAATAAATTTCTATTCCTGATATGCTCCAATTTAACCCCATAACTTCTAGTCTCATGAGTTTAATTTGACTGGAGCCGAACACTATGGGTGACGTCATATTTCCTTTATATACTTCTTTGTACAATCTATGATAATAACATAATAATCCACAGAATGAGTCAGGTAATTGCAGTTGTTGTTTTTAGGAAGCTCTTTCTATGGCAAAACTGAGTAGCTGGTCGTCACTAATCATCTTGCACTCAACAGGCAGACATTTGGTCATTAGGAATCACTGCAATAGAGCTGGCTAAAGGAGAGCCCCCTCACTCTGAACTGCATCCTATGAAAGTGCTGTTTCTGATTCCAAAGAACAATCCGCCCACACTGGAGGGAAACTACACCAAGCCTCTCAAAGAATTCATTGATGCGTGTCTAAACAAGGAGCCCAGCTTTGTAAGTGTAGTATAAATATATTCTGTATTTTATACTTTCACACCACATCTCATTTAGTTTGTGTTATTGTGTCGTCAGCGGCCTACAGCCAAAGAACTGCTAAAGCACAAGTTTATAGTGAGGCACGCCAAAAAGACATCCTATCTGACAGAGCTGATTGACAGATACAAGAGGTGGAAGTCAGAGCAGTCCAGAGATGAGTCCAGTTCTGACGAGTGAGTTTGAAGTGGATGACATAGAAGCTTTGTCTTAACCTTTATTTCTGTTAACTCAATGCAGTAATATTGTTTTGATATGTGACTAGGGAGGCAGATGCCCAGGCCTCTGGAAATGAAGAGCAAGATGACTGGCTGTGGGGCACCATCAGCATTGCTCGTGCCCCCAATGGAGCAGCGCCTCCATCGCCTGTTGAGACTGAAGAAACCCCGGTACAGCTGTCATTAACTCCCTTTAAAAGGCCCTTATTACACTGTTATCTGATCTGTGTTATAATGTTGTTTCCTCATCACAAGATACTGTTTTTAAACTCCATACACCTTCACTAGAACCATTTGGATAATTCAGCCCTGGAATTGACAGTTTTTCTTGAACTAAAGGTAGATGATAGGTGTTAACTTGAAAACGACCGCTTCAAGACATCACAAGATGGAACAGAGCATTTTGAGCTTTGGAGATGTACACAGACTGGTCATACATGACTCAACAGGTGTTTTTGAGGAGGTATCAACATTATAACATGGCTAAAAGCTCACAAGAGTCAATTATGTGTAATATAGTACCATTAACAAGCAAAATGATCCCAGACTAAATACATGTTCTTCCAGGTGGTCCAGGTCCAGGAGAATCCACCACCAGTGCCCCTGTCTCAGAGTTTGGCAGACATTTTTACTCCACTATTTTCAGAGGTAATTGTATGTTTCTGTCCTAATTAAGATACAGTTCATTCTTTATTATTGTTCATGATTTGGATGGATGCTCGTTGTAGTTGAAAGAAAAAGGCGAGACGAGCAATGGTAAACCAGAAGCTGCTGAGAAGCTGCGGGAGGCCCTGTTTGTGGCAGAGGAGACTCACCCCGGCATCTGTGACTCTCTGATTGTGGAGCTGGTGCAGAGGCTGCAGAGGTGACACAACCCTCTCAGCATCTGTATTATGATTATTTGTACAGGTTTCAACAGTTTTTATTTTTCTTTTCGCAGGTTTTCGGTGCTTCAGACTTCACCCACACACTAGATCTGTTATGTTGTGCTTGGTCTCATCAGATCAGCTTCTACAGCTGTGAAGAAGTTTGCAGGAAAGTGTGTACCACTCATTTGCCTCTAGAAATGCCAGCCTTCGTACAGCCTCCTTATAGCCTCTGAAGTATAAGCACAGCACCAGGATCCTGCTCAGGATGCTCGAGGCAGCACAGATAGTTCACTTTATTGCTGCTATACGCTGTCTCCTAGTACCTCCTTCATAACTTTTTGTTTTCTGTGTGAAGACTCGTTTCTGTTCAAAAGGTGTTGCTGCACTTAAAGAGCAAAACAAAAGGTTAAACTAATCACTTCCACAGTCAAATTTTCCATTTTAATTAAGTATTGTTTAGAACAACATCAAATACAGTATTGTCTATGTACATTTTCCCAATGACTTTTATTTCCATTAGCGGGGCCGAGGTGTAGCTCTCACCAATCATGTCATAGTCTTAAAATTGTTTATTCAGAAAAAAGAGTCACACATTATATTGCTTTTATTTTGTGATTATGGAAGTGTGACAAATGTTTGGTCAAATATGTGGCCCTTAGTGGAGAGAAACTCAGGTATTCTGCTTGAAAGAGCTCTGTGGGGTGGAACCTGTAAATAAGCTAATCCACGTGTTCCACAGACATTGTTTATAACAAATCCACTGTGTACAAAATGGCCAAATTAATAATTGTAGATAAAGGATGCATTCTTAATATTTTGATAAAATATTGGCTGTATATGATAATGCCTTATCTTTGAACTTTGTGTATATCAGACTTTGATTTCATGAGTACACAATAGGCAGGTAGCCTGTAATGCTCAAATAGTAATGGCTGCTCTGTATCAGTTTTGATTATGTTCATTTTTCATGTGTTCCTGAATATGCAAACATATTAGATTTATCATTTCATACTTTATGCTGTGACTATGGTCAATAACATGTAGAATGTAAAATAATGTGGCTGGATCAATCATACTCCCAGTTTGAACACTGGATTCTTAAACGCCAGTCCAGATGCCCTGGGCTCATTTGGGCTTTTGCCTCATCCTGTGTTGTGTGTGCGTGTGCGTGTGTGTGTGTGTATGTGCGCGCGCGTGCGTGCGTGTGTGTGTGGGCGTGTTGGCGCGAGCGGGCATGCATTGTTGGCGAAACTGTGGTAGTGTCCCTTCATCCATAGGTAGACAGTGCCATCTTCATGTCTTCCTAGAAGCTGCATTGGTATGCGGTAGACCCATTGTACTAACAGCTTTACTTGCACTTCACATATAAATGCCTTCTACTTTAACAAAAGTAGCCATACAACAGTAGCATGAGATTATTCCCAGGTATGCGCATGCTGTCTGTAGCTCAAAGACTCCCCTGGATTCCCCAACTTTGAGGCTGTCATGTAGTGTTCTATTTGACTGATTGTATTTCTCTGTTTGAACTTTGTGAAATGAAATGAAATGCATAGCACACATTGTCAGATATATTTCGCAAATGATTAGACCTGCAGTTACATACAATGTAAGCAGTGCTCTGAGATGCTGATATCTAGCACCACTGCTACTGTGTTTTGATAGTTCTAACTCCCATAACCTGCGCAGTATGTGTTTTAGCATACTCCAGGACCAGAGGACCGAGTCCTGAGCTAAATCAGCCTTAGTGTTTGTGGTGAATAGCTTTAGCTTTTCAATGGTGGATCAAGTGTTTTTTAATTACTAAAAGCTTCTGCAGCAACACTTGAGCACACATGACAAATGTTGTATGTTGTATTTCTGTCATTCCTGGACTGTGCACAAATTCACAAAGTGATATTCCACAGAAGCACACAGCTACTGGACTATTTATCTTTGGTTCAGAATATAAATTAAATTATCATATGGGGAATTATTGCCTCAGATTTTCTATATTGTGAATGTAGAGCAACTGAAACAATGTCTTAAATTAAGGTACGAGACAATTATTGTTAAATGCTTCATTATGTTTCAGACTGATTTTTTCTGTAGAAAACCTCTTTGATTTAGATTCTTAGACATATGTGATATGTGCCATGCACCACCGTTCAAACATGTGCAAAGTTCATACATCATGCACCTTTTGAATAGTTTGTTTTGCACTTTTTTAAAAATAGGTTCTTAACAAGACTATGTGATGTTGCAATTAAACAATTGTTTCTCTGCTTTTGTGTTTAAGACAAACTAGACTGAATCATTTAGAGCACGATATTCAAAAGTCTATTTTTGTAACCTTCCACAGCAGTGTTATGCAATAGAAAGGCTTGATTTATGTAACTAAATTCTTGACCATGCAAACTTAAAAGTTGACCTTGTGTGACATTGCTTACACTTTAGTCCTATAATATGTTTGCTAATTTTGGACAATGTTGTTGGACTGAAAGTTGTTAACTGACTGAGCAAAAATAAAATGCATTTTTATTAAATGTTTGTCCTGCTAGACAAGAAACACAAACACAAGTTATAATATCAGTAAATACCTCACAGCAAGTTTTATTTATACATCCAAAAACAAAAAGATCAGATTTCTCACACTATATACAGATAATTACATACAGTGTTTATACACATATTACATAATTTGTACACAAGAAAAATATACATAAAAATGTAAACCTTTGTATACAAAAAATACCTTAGACAAATTAAAACAAGGACCAATAACAAAAGGTGACGAGATTAGCTCATCCTATCTTTAAAAACAGTAATACAGTACATTCAATGAGTATAGGAATTTGTCAGCCAGCTCTGAAGTCAAGCAGTTACATGTGCCTACGAGCCCTGTAACATTTGTTCTGTGTTCCAGAGTGAAATGGGTGCAACAACTAATCTCATGCTATGTGGATACAGCAGTTCACCTTAATTCAACAGGTTTTCTAAAGTTTCAAAGAACTGAAGCCTGCTTGCCTCACTGTTCATGTGTCTCTCTGTCTTGGGCGAAGGGGGGGGGCAGATACGGGGGCCTCTCACAGCTGTATGAGGGGTCTGGTGCAGGCTCAGAGCAGCTGTAGAGTTAAACTAGCTTCCGGCAAAAAAAGGCAAAAAAAAGACATGCCACTTTTTAGCATCCTTCGGTTTTGTGCAAATCAACGTAAAACACAACAAATATAAAAATCTATTCTTCTCATTGACAAGTAACGTCAATAGATACTTCCCTATGCTTTATACCACCAGAGACCATAATTAAATATCAAAACTGACAAAAGTCTGCTGTCCCATGCAATCTTACACTGCTTTCTCTAGTTTAATAGCTATCAAAAGTCACCCTCTCCACTGGAATATATTAAAACAAAATGACAGAAAATGACACCAAACAGACCCCTCCAACCCTGACAAAAACATACAAAATACTTTTGATAGCCATTAAAACATTGGAGACTTAACTCTACAACACACAGCTTCCACTGAATACATTGCAAAGAACTATGTCAATTGCTACTCAATGATCATCCACAAACCCCAAGATAGATCTCTACTCTAAATATCAAATAGTCTACAATGTTGGTGTGTAATATATTGATCAAAACATGGTTGTGCTGTTGCAATTAACAGGGGAAAATTTACTTATTCTAACCAGACGCCCCGCGATTGCATTATTTTTTCTAAAAGCACTGTGAAACTTTTATTTTTCCATACAATTTTACCATTATGATCAGCTACTGAGCAAATGAGTGCAAAATCTCAAATTAACGTGTCAATTAAAAGCATTTACTCAGGCCATTACCGGGGACACCAACCATGACACCATCAAAGTAATTCTACACAGTTTTGTTATGAATACTACATGCAAGACCATGGCCTATGTGGACCAGAGTACCTTTGAAGTAGACACTTAAAGCCCCTGGTTTACACCATCACCACCATAAAACCACAGACACTGCTTAACATTATTCACTAAGTATATGAGCTAACCTGATTGCTGGTCTCCTTCTGAGTGAAACTGCTGTCAAAAACAACAGTTAAACAGCTAAAATATATTCCTGATAAAAATTTACCAAGTGAAGCTACAAGTAATGAGACCAAGAAAATACTTTTCATGGTGAGTCATGATAATGTGTTTATTGCTTTGAACTTGATTTACCTTCAAGTGTCTACTAGGCCACTCAGGGTTCCACAACCAATGGTGAGGTCAGAATATATGACATCTGAGCAAACCATACACTGTATACACAATATAAAAACAGCTGTTTAAAAGTAGTTTGGTAAATTCAAATCTGTGAAATGACTCAATAAGATTCTACATCATGACAAAACATGACTCACAACTATAGCTTCATACATAATGGTCACTGACATCAAAAGCAGTTCTTTTACTATTCTAAACAGGGTGACAAATGCTGAGCTTACATAGGTAGAAAAATAAAAATGTAATGGCCATCTGAGCAAGGCAGGGTGTATTTTAGATGAATCAAAGTCAGGAGTTACCTGACAAACGCAAATAAAAAACTACTGATTGAGGCATCTAAGTTTTTGAAATCTGAGATAATCTCTGCTAAGGTCCTTCTGCAGGCTTTCACCAGAATGTCTTTTGACCATAACCCCTGGTAACCACAAGGCATCAGACAAGCAGACTCACAGTGACTGACAATCTTGTATGGCTGTCAAATACACTAAGAAAACCAGAAATTATTGAAGGTAATCTGAGGTTGTGCAAATTCATTATCAAATAGTGCACCATTTTCATATTGCACACAGCAGATAGAAACGCTGGTCAAATCTAAGCCAAAGAGGATTGTCAGTGACTGGAGTCCACAGCAATCTCAGAGCCGCTGCAGGCCGCTTCATTTACTTTGAGTGAATGGCGGTGTGGTGCTGTTGGCACTAGCAGCGGTGGCACTCACTATTGAGAACCCAGCAGGAGGCGCTGTGGAGCTGTGGCTAGGCTGCACATCTTTTGGGATGCCACTGTGGGAGGCCAACTGATGGCCAAAGGCCGCACTGAACTGAGGGAGCTGCTGCTTGGGCTGGGTAGAACTGTCATGAGAAGAGGAGGGGGCTGGAGGGTTGGCCAAACCAGTCAGACCAGTCTGAGGCATTGCTGAAAGTGCTGCCATTGGCTGCAGTGTGGCAGAATGAGTAGTGGCTGGGGGAGTGGACAGAGATGTGGATATAAGATGACTGTCAGAGCCAATAAGATTACCAAACTGTAAGGGATCAGTAAGAGGGAGTGTGATATTGTTCCATGAAGAGCGGGGGGCTCCTGGTGCACTGCTCAGAGGGACCTCCAGGAGCAGAGGCGGGTCTGTGGGGAAGCTGGGGGCATGAGGTGAAGATATATGGTCACTGTACGGGGAGGGCACAGGGTCACTGCTGTAGTGGTTGCGCTGGGAAGACGGCGTGGGAGCATCTGACTTTGTCAGAACAGTTGATGTGTGCGTTTGTGTAAACGTCCGCTCTGTTAAGGACTGGGTAGCAGTGGGAGTTGGGGGGGTTAAGTTTGAACATGATGTTGGAGGCTGGTTTGAGGGTTCTGATGGAGGTGAGGGAGGAAAGTGGCTTCCAGTGGACTGCAGTAGATTGTCCGCAAGTTCAAGGCTGGTGAAGTTTTCTGTTTGAATGCGGCTGTTGAGTAGGTCCCCCATGCCCCCTGTCTGCACAGGCCCAGGAAACACAGTCATGGCTCTGTGGTCGACCCCTTCAGACGGTGTTAAATCTGCGATGGACGTCAAGCACACCAAAGAATCTGGGTACGATCCCATGGCCTGCAGAGCTCGCACCAACTCTTCTGCCTCCTCCGTAGTGGGCAACAGTTCTCCATTTTTACCTGTGCACAATACACATCTTTGTGATTAAACTACACATCATAAAACAGCCAGATGAGTTGCTCCGTACATACGTACATCTTTAAGACTGAGACACTAAAAATGATAAAAAAACAATAGTTGTGTTTTAACTTTTAAATATTGCTGATGGCATACAAACCTTCAAATAAGTCAAAGTCCTGAAGGTCATCAGGGAGTCTGGGTAAAACGTCAGAGAAATCTTCCTGGTTCAGCTCAAGGTCATTTGGAATGTCTGCCATGTCATGTGTGATGTCATCAGGAAGTTCATCTGCACTCAGCTCTGGTGTCGATGGGCTCCTGCCAAAGAGGTCATATTAGTTAGACACTCAAGGCCCTGGCAATAACAAATATATTCAAATCTGTACCATAGGAGCTTGTGAATGAAGTTAAGAATGTAACTAGATCAACACAATTATTGAAACATGTGTGCACCTGATGCAGGCTTGTGAGGGCATTGCTAAGCTTGTTGAAGGCATTCCTAGGTTCCCCTGGGGCAAAGCCGGTGGGATTGGTTTCTGAGGCCTTTGGGGCACTCTCCTCCTCTTCTTTTTGTGTTTTTTGGTAAGAGCTGGTGGCTTTGTCTTTTTACGTGGCTTGCGCTGTTGCTGGTGTTGCACTCTTCTGTGTCCATCTCCACGCAAAAAATTATCCTTTTAAAGAATCAAAACCAAAGTTAAGACACAAAAGAAGAGATACATTTTATGGGTAGAAAGAAGACTAACCATTTTTTTGGCATGTTCTTCACAGAGAGGTGTCTGATGAGTGATATCAAACACAGGAATGGAGCACTGCTGACCATCGGCAAATTTGGCTGTGCAACTAGAAAAAAGTTGCTGGGAACGGTTCAACAGAATGTCTACATAATGCAATGAAGGAAAACGTTTTATTAAATTTTTTAACAAATAGCTACAATTTATTCCCTATATAAAACACTATTTATAATTGAAATAAACAGTAGATAAAGGATACGCTGAAAACAGTGTCGAGTAAAAGGCAGAGCTTTGTTGGTGCAGGCCTGACCCTTTGTGCTGCCAGTGCAGATTCCTGCGTTTGTATTCTGCTGCTTTCCTTGAGCCACACTGTACAAACACAAAGATGCATGTAGTTAAAGTAAGAACAATTAGCTCCATAAGTGTTTGGACAGTGACCAAAGTTTGGTAATTTCTTCTGTGTATCAAAAAGTGCAGACTCAGTCTTAGTTTCAAAATATTCCAAGTCCAAATTTGAAGGAGGGTTCAGAAATTAGTTTAAGGGGAAGTTATACTTCATTGGCCTTCAATGCTGCTGATAGAGTGGGGGAATGGATAAGAACACAAAAGTTGGGTCATTGTCCAAATTGTTTTGCTGGATTAACAATGCATTTTGAACAGATTATTTACGATGTGCCGTGACACTATCCAGTGTACAGCAGTGGCTAACAGTGTTTGGTGTTATTGACTCTGTGTATCTAGATAATGCCATTTGCTTTAAATCTAAACAAAAATATGAGGGAGTACCTTAAAGAGTTTTCTGAAACACCATGCAGCTCCCGGATTAGCTGCCCAGCACAGTCGGGGTTCTTACTGGCAGCATGGAGCAGGGCTTTGCGAAAGGCATAACGATATCTTTTCTGTCGGATACTGGCCCTTTCCTGCCTGCACATGTGCTTGTATTTCTCCTGAAGGTATGAGCAAAGCCTTAGTAGCCGTGATCGTCGAGGCAGTCCACTCTCATCCTCCACTCTGCCAATGGAATAGACAACAATTAAAAGTGTCTTTAGGACACAAAATAACACAGACAACATATGAAGCCACAAACCCATTTAATGGTCCCCATGAGCTGTGGAGAGGATGCAGCCTCTCTTCTGCATCATCTTCATCATGTTCATAATCATCATCACTGTCCTCAGACCAATCCAGTCCTAAACAATATTTCATATATAAATATACCATTGCAAGTTGTTGGATTATTTCTTATTAATATCCATGCATCCATATCCATTAATATCCAACACAAAATAATAAGTCACCTAAATGAGGAAAGAGGTCTCCATATTCATGGTGTCTTTTAGCACAGAGTTGTACAAGATTTTGCAGCCTGGCCAAGCAGGTGGCAGAAGGTGAGAAGGCAGCAGGGTGCATGACTACCACGTGCCGCTGACAGTTACTACTACTCTCTTTGCAGGTAACAGGCAAGTTTGTTGAGGTGAAAGGCATTTTTCTAAGTGATGAAGCTTGAACAGGACTGGGCGCTGCACTTGTGGGCATCCCTGGAGGCAGAAAGTTGACTGTCTGAGGTGGAGGTGGATTGCATATTAACCCCTGCTGCTGCTGCTGCTGCCCTGGAAAGCTGAAGGAAGTCACACTGGAGTGCTGAACTGGCTGAAGACCTGACTGGTGCAGAGAGAGGTGAGTGCTGAGGGGTGAGGAGGGGTGAACGCGGGGGACAGGGGATGGAGTAAAGTGCTCAGGAGGTGTCTGGAAGATGTCTGTGTCATGGCAGAGTTTCTGGTTGAGCACTAGTTTATTTTGTAGCTTCTTTTTGATGGCACTGTCTTTCCGATGAGTACTTATCTCCTCACCATCTGTGTCGTCTTCATAAAAGGCAAAAGGGTCCAGTAATTCCCCATCAGGAAGGGCTAATAGACGGGTACAGGGTGGAGATGGTGGAAGTTCATCTAGGCCATTGGGAGCTTTTAAAGCTAAAGAAGGTACAGTTATGTTAAGAGCCACTGACTCCAAATGAGCCCTAGAACGCATCTCCTCCAATGTGTCATTTTTCTTTTTGCGTTCCTTCTTCGGAATAAAACCCAGGACCTGTAGGTGGCTGTTACAGTATCTAGAAAAAGAAGAAAACATTGTTATTTTATCTGTACAAATGCATGTACCCAAATAAATGGAGTAACACATACCTGCGGTCCTCTGACTTAGGGATGGGATTTGTACATCTTTGACTGTTGTACTTTGCCACATATTCACATTGCTTAAAGGGTGCCGTTTTATCCTCTAACACATGTCGAATACAGAAGGCATAACCATTGAGTCTGCGCTGCTTGCAGAGCTTTGGGCTGTATGAACACAGCGGCTTATTGTCAACCTCGGAGAAGTGTATGTGTTTGCCTTCATACATCACGTGACTCTTGTCCTTGACAACATGAGCTGATGGTATAACATTAAGGAAGACAAGAAAATGTAATTAGTAAGAGTTCATAACAAAGTGATAAGTAGCAGATGGCAAATGCATCTGCTAATAATGTTAAAATGCCCTATAGTATAACAGAAGTAAACAATAACCTTTAGTCCAATTAGATCATCACCGGTCTGGTTGCAACTTGTAAAAAATAAAAATAATAATAAATAATAATACAAGAACTAATAATAATAAAATTAAATGTTAGCAATAGCAGTGTTTACCAGATGTTTTTGCACCATCTGTAGTAGTAGATTCTTCACAACAGAAAAGTAAATAATACATTCTTTAAGAAAGAAAATGTAATACTGCTAGATTATGTTTATCACCAGTAAAAATGACACTGAATAGAGTGGCCAAGTGGCTAGTCACGTTGTTATGTTTCTTAGTAAAGTTTCTTTAAATAACCTGACAATGGCTTTAAACCTTTTAGGATAGTCTTATGCTATGCCTACAAACATCCCAGGTTTTGTCAAGTTAATTTATATCCTAAAGAACAGAGCCCTATAATAGCATAAATAGAAGCTATCTAGCGCTTAGCATTGAATAACCCAACAAGTTTAACTTTGTACAACACCAATGTAGTGCACAAAAAGTCATACTTAAAGCTGTATATGCGCATCACCATGAAGACACAACTGTGTGTGTGTTAAAGTAAAATGTTCCTATAAAATTAAGAAATAGATGTCATTAAAGCATCACCACGCTAAGATAGCGAAAGCTAAAAACACACAGCAGTGGGCGGTAGCTAACCAGGAAACGGAAACATCGGATAAGTAACGCTGTAAATTATCATTTTAAATTTTATCTGATGGTAGAAAACTTCAAGCACTGTAATAAAAACATTTTGAAAGCATACAATACGGGAGATATTAAACACAAAAATCTGTATCGTTTATTGCCCAGTATATCCAAACAAAGGGTCAAACCAGGCCCACGGCCTGTACCACAAGGCCTCCCAAAATTTCACATTAATTATAGCCACTGTTGTTACATAATGTGACATTGGAAGACATCGAGAGTGAGTTGTGCGGTCAGTGAGTCACCATTGACCACTTGCGTCTCGCATTTATTCCCCTAAATAGTGCTAAGCAATAAAACAGTATCATGTTTAGAGGCCCTTTAGCTCCAGGAGACTGCGGCCTGGCCTAGAACGCTTATCCGACATTAGAGAGCGCAGAGCGCGGCTCCTCTGACTCGAGGCCCAGGCTCCAGCGCACAGTGCCTTACCTTGAACTGATATGGGCTGAGCACGGGATTCGCTCCACACAGGCGGCCGAAGTGTCTATTACGATCAGCTAGGCTATATGTGCATCGATATCGGAGATTAGATGATAATAGCAATCTTCATCAGGCTCCGCATATCTAAAAATATGGATACATTACAATATAGGCTATCCAGAGCAAATTATAAGCAGTAGGAAGACTGCTGGGGATTTTAGTTGGATCCACAGCAGACTCCACACAGCACCACTACAGGCACTGCGGGGACATGACAACAGCCTCTGAACAACAACAACCTCTCCTACCATATTGGAAATTCAACTTTGTTAAGAGCCGTTTTGTTGTAGAAATCGTAGTTTTATTGTCTGAAACATAGACTGCATTTTGTGCACAGGTAAGTTTGCTTTCGTTCTTTAACTTTTCTGGACATGTCAGGGAAAATACAAAACAGAAAGGTCCAGTAAAGTGGCACAGTGTAAAATCAACCTGGACCACGGCTCTTCTTCACATGAGTTACCACCAACACTGCCACTGTGTGATGGGTGAGGTGCGATGCGAAGAAAACCGACAGAAAGTAAGAATAAGAAGTATTCATTATTTTAAAATATGAATAATACATGGAACATTGTAACTGTCATCTTCCAAGAACTATTAAGGACATTTAAAATGTAATAATAATTCTGTGTATGTTTTTTTTTTAATATTCATTCATTGTAATTATTGTTATTATTTTACATCAGCTATATTTCCATTGCCTAAATCAAATAGGTACAAATAACAAAAAAAAAATCCCCAACACTGAGATGTTCAACAGTTCTGTAAGAAATATAAACTACTTATATCAATTTCCTAAAATTGCAGGACTTTACAATACAGACAATGGTGATGTTTTTATGTGTATTTGGTGTGTGTTAATTAATATTATGTAATATATGCTGTAAACATGTAATTTAATCATTCCATGTTATTGAATAATTTTCAAAATGATTAAATTGAATTTGTCCATGACCAAAAGTCCATGTAATGTCATGCAAAGTATATTGCTCACATACACTATTGCAGAGTGTGTTAATGGCAAAGACTAACATACAGCAAGCCCCATATATCTGCTGAAATGACAAGGACTATGAAAAAAGGCCAGGGTGAGTAGTTGAAAATAACAGGAAATAGCTGTATCTGTAAACAAACCCTCAGGAGGAGGAAGGAAGCACACATCTGGATATACATCAGTCTGGAAGAGCTATCTGGGAAAAACAAGGAAATCCTAAACATGGAACAGACTCTAAAAAACCAAACGCCTGGTTTATAGCTGCTGATGGAGGGATGGCCATTGTCGACACATGAAGCCTTTAGATAATGCAGGACAGTTCTGTAAGATCATATAACTAACTGTGAAGTGTGAAGTTTGACTCATTTATACATTATAACTGTATAAAACTACACATCTGTAATGATGTAAGTCTGAAATATAAAATAAAGCAAATTTACATAATTCCATGAAAACAGAAACAAAGTAAATACTATAACTCTAGCCTTTCAGTCCTCAAAACAAGTATTATGGTTTGGAATCACTTTTATCTTTGGACAGTAATATTTTAATTCAGATAAGTCATCAATTATCCATCACCCACAATCAACTTTTAACCAGTCAGAGAGTAGAAGAAGCTATGGGCTCCTTTTGGACGCTCTCTTGAAAGGCCTCAGGCACTGACTCCATCTCTGTTGCAGAAATAGACTGATTCAACTCTTTGAGTGGACTTTTGGTTATGTTGAGGCACGCGGGTTTCAGAATATGGCGAATCTTTTTTCCTAAAAGCACGTATAAAACAGGGTTGATGCAACTGTTAAAAAATCCTAAACTTGTTGCTAGAGGAATGCCAGTCATTAGCACATTGTGAAGATGTCCCGAAGAATGTATCGATAACTCCATTAGACTGAAAATGTGGAAAGGTGCCCAGCAAAAAAAGAAAGCTAATATAATTGCAGAGATTGTTTTGGTGAAGCTTGAGATTCGGACTGTGTGTTTAGACTGGTGCACTTTAACCATGAGTAGTATCCCTGTTATACAGATTGCTGTGAATGGCAAGAGGAAACCTACCGTTGTTCGTATGGCCACAATTATAATATGCCTAACTGCAGCTAAGTGACTGTCGTAAGCGTGGAAGTTATTAAAGCACACCACTTTGTCATGTACGTGCACAGTGTCCCGAAAAATCAATGCTGGACAACTGAGGGCCGCCGATACAACCCAAACACACCCACATACAAACCAAGCTCTACGGACAGTGCGATGCCGGTGAGACCAGGTCAAGTGCACCAGAGAAATATATCTGTCTATACTCAGGAGGGTTAGGAAAAGCACGCTGGCATACATGTTCATAACTACCACAAATGACTTGAACTTACACATGACCACTCCAAATTTCCAGTTGAACCCTCTAAGAATGTAGTCAATGTACAGGGGCAGAAAGAGCACAAACACAAAGTCAGCCAGGGCCAAGTTGAGCAGCCATATACTGTTAACAGTTTTCCTGCTTTTACAGGTGGTGACCCAGATGACAGTTCCGTTTCCAATCAGGCCCAGTACAAATGAAATGATGTAGATGATCACGGAGATAATGTGCATGGTCTCCTTCTGGCGGTGGCTGGTTTTCGCATCATCCATGTTGCCGTACTCAACGTAGTAGTCGTAAGTGTAGTTCTCATAGTCTTCACTGTGCTCCATTGTTGAAGTTTACTGCAAATCAACAAACATAATTATGTTAAGTGTTGTCATAGTAATTAGGGTCATTCTTTTAAAGATCCCATCCTATATTACACAAAGTTAAGTTTTGTGAGCTTTAAGAAGTGTTATAATGTTGTTACCTCATCAAAAACATATCTGGAGTTTTGACTTCATTCACACATGTTTGAGAATCTCTTTATTATAAGTTTATCTACATCTTCAAAGCTCAAAATCCCCTGTTCTTGTTATGTCATCTAGTGGTAATTTTCAAGTTAATAGCTTCATTTTAGCTTTTGTTTAGCAGAGATTGGCAATTCCAGTGCTGAAATAACCAAGATGATTCTATTGATACTACTGATGATGCATGGAGCTAAAGGAGAGAGGAGAACTCTGCCTAAATGTGCATAGTTTATGTTTTAAACGTCTGAATGAAACAACACCACTCCAGGTATATTTTTGATGAGGAAACGACATTATAACATGGATCAGAGAATAATGTAATATGGGCCTTTTAGTGGTTGTTGCAAAGAGCAACTGTGATACTCAAAGAAAAAGTATGGCACATCTAAATCAAGGTGAACTTTGGAACTTTTCTGGTAAAGGATCCATCAACTTGTTTGTCTCCATGGAGATTCCTGGAATGTTCTAGAGCAGCATCTCCAACCTTTTGCGTCTGGTCTTTACAAAATGCTATACATTTTAGTGATCACAAGAAACTGAGGTGATATAAGAGGGCAAGCCTTATGTTGTACAGTTAGATGTCTATAAAACATAAAACCATTATCCATTTACTAGTGCATAAAGTTCAAAATAAAACATTTACAATGGTAATTAATTAAATTTGAGTTATTCAGTACAATACGTATAATTAAAAAATCCTTTGGCGAGGTTCTTGTAAGGTGGAGAGCGACTGGTGGCTCCCGAGCTACAGCTTGTTCTAGACTATGGCATTTAACTTGCCTTTCTCCTTTGATAAAGTGAGCTGGATGCCTCCAATAGGCCTGTCATGATAGCACATTTTGAAGTAAGATATTGGTACAGAGATATAATGTGATAAACGACCAGTTTGTTCTGGATTAAATTCTTACCATATCACATAAAAAATTGCAACAAATAATAAAATAAATGAAATGAAATATACACACAATAAATACCGAGCCACAAAATATATTGTTCTCGCATATATTGAACAATAAGTCGCTAATACAATTATCATGACAGTCCTAGTCAGCAGTTACTGTTCAGACGCCAGGTATTTTTGAAAATAAAAACACTTGTTATTAAATAAAGGTCTTTTCAATGCCATTACTCTAAACACATTTTCAAGGAGACAAGCAGGTGACAAACCTCCAACCAGGTCAAATAGCAACAGTAATAGTTAACAACAGTATTTTATATTATTCTTAAACAATGATTATGATGATTTCTCAAATGTAATGCTATTATAAGATACTTTAAGTAGATATACAAAGTGTTAAGAAGTAGCTGAATACATGTGCCGAGAATGTGTATTCTGAATACTAATTTTGGGTAACTGTGTTAGTTTCTGAGGGATACATTACAGCATTTGATCATGTAATTTAGGCTTCAAACTGCACATAACTAGTGCACATAAGACGACTCTTGTGAGTGTCGGTGTGATTTGGTGTGACAAGAAATACAAAGATAAAGTTGCTGTTAACAATACTATGTTACCTCTTTACTCTATTTTACTTTACTCTATGTTAAATGCAACTTGATGTCTAAATATTCAAAATATAGAACTCTACTCTACTCTGATTGGGCAGTTTGGGCATTCAGTACTCGGTAACTAAATACATCTTCAAGATATTCTTTCCATCACCAGTAGTTAACAACATTATGCCATATTAACCTTGAACAACAATTATGAAGATTTTTTTTCCATCTCCAATGTTATGCTTGCTAATTTAAATTTAAAAAGAAATAAAATAGTGGGGTTAAATCTTTACTTTCACTTTATATACATGCATAATAACAATAAGAAAAACTATAGTGAGATGTGAACTACTCATTTATGACAAACATTGCACATCTCACCTCTGAGGTTTAACCCTGACACTGTCCCCTGGTGTAAGTGGCCGGTGAGTGTGACCGTCTCTGTAGCCAAGTGAGGAAAGGGTGTGGTGGTGTAACCCCTGGAACACAAGAGTTTGGCAGTGATTAAGATGAAGGGGTGCAGCGAGACCACCCTGTTATGATTCATAGCCTTATGTGTGCACATGGAAAGGGTGACAGATGTTGCTGTGTTACAAAACCAGAAACTTTTAAGTCGAAACAGTCGCCGTGAAGGCCATTATGATGAAACATTGTTTGTAGGAAGTGAAAAGAACATTCCAGTCATTTTACCACTTTTATATCCAGAGGTAACAACACACAGTCAAAAGTTTGGACTCTGTTTCAATGTTTTCTACTAATTTCTACATTTTATATGCATATAGAAGACATCAAATATATGAAGTTTGGAATTATGTAGCAAAGAAAACAAATGTAAATGTAACCAAATCCTCAAGTTACCCATCTTTTGCTTTTTAGAATGTTTTTTCTTTACTAGATAATTCCATATATCTTGCTTCATATATTGGACGTCTTCTGTTCGTATTTAAAATGTTGAAAGTCGTAAGAAAAAAGAAACAAAACACTGAATGAAACGGTGTGTCCGAGCTTGTGTGTTGTGAATTTTTAAAGCAGCACCAGTCAAAAGTTTGGACACACCCTGTCACTCAAAGTTATTTTTGTTCTACTTTTTTGTTTACTACTTTCTACATTTGATATACATACAGAAGACATCAAATATATGTAACGTAAGTAAGTAAGTAATTTAGAAATACTTGTCCAGTCAAAAGCTTGAACACACTTTTTTTTTGGCTTACTTTACACTTTACATTTTAGATACATGAAATATATGAAGCTAATATATGAGATGAAGATATATGGAAATATTTAGCAAAGAAGTTAAATACTAGGCTACTACTACTAAACATTTTTTGAAAAAGCAAAGGTAATTTGAGGATTTTGTTATATATATATTTATTTGTAGTTATTGTAGTTCCACAATTTCATAAATCTTACTTCATATGTTATATATTTGATGTCTTTGTATATCAAATGTAGAAAGTAGTAAAAAAAAACATTGAATGAAATGATGAGTCTAAACTTTTGACTGAGTAAATGGGCTACTTTAGGCTAAACAAAGCAATTATGGTTTGTGAGGGTATGATGCGTTTACGGTCGGGGTTTAGCGTGCAGCTTTGGGACGCGGTCTGTTATTAGTGGGATAAATCACATCACTGTGGACACCGGAGAACATCACTATAGCGTTTTGTTTAACTCTTTGTACGTATAGTCTAACTCTCAAAATGCGCAAAAACAAAGTCATCTTAATAGTTGGGGGAAAAAGTCTTACCCCAGCAGCAGTTTTCTTTAATTGCCTGGATAAAAGACAGACTGCTGACACGTGAAAAGACCCCAGGACTGTATAGCTCCGTTAGATTTCTGTCAAATATTTCGTGGCTCCTCTCGGTTGCAGAAGTATTGAGATGTGGCACGCGTAATGTTTCCGTGAGTCCATCCAAACTAAGTGTGTTACGGGGCGCGCAGATTAACAGTAGGCGCGCCTGTCTGCCGCGTCACCCTGGACCACAGGATGAAGACATGTTATTGGTCAGCCGTCTGGAAAGAAGAATGCTTTCATTGAGGGGACCGAGCTGCTTTTCATAACACCACCAGGGTAAACCCGGCGCACACACGGTCCTATAGGAGAGAGAAAAGTTCCAAAACTGTACAGCTCTTGTTAAAACCTTGCAAAAAACACAGGGAAAGTATCGGCATAAGTATCCTAAAAATAGGCGCACAACTCTTACGTAGTTACGTTATATTACGTTATTTTCTGATCCAAAACACTCTTGAGTTGTGTTGTGTTATTTCATTCACATGTTTAACTCACAAATCCTGCATATTTAAGTTCTTCTCTTTAACAGAAAACAGGGTTTGCTCCGCTGTGTTTTTAAACTCCACAAAACAACATCACAAGATTTTTCATGTAGAACAGAAAACAGGGTTTGCTCCGCTGTGTTTTTAAACTCCACAACATCACAAGATGAAACAGCATTTTTAGCTTTTTTTCATGTAGACAAACTAATAATAAGTGATTACTCAAACACGTGTGAATGAAACAAAACACAACTCCAGGCATACCATGCGTAAAGCTCACAAGAGTCAATTTCACTTACTATAGCCAATAATATTGTGAAATAGTTTTACCTAGAGATGACGTTATAAAATGCATGTGCCATTTGTATTATGGCATAATCAAATACTATTTCTAATGGAAATTGTCAAAAAGTACATGAAAAAGAGTTGTGAGTTCGTCCTAAATCTATGTATCTTGTTTATTTCGCAGTGCCAATGTGTCATCAAATTATTGTTTGTTGTTTGTTTTTTGATGTTTGAGCTGTTTGCACATGTTTTTCTAATGTGGTTTTTAACTACATCTGGCAAATAAATGAACCTTACCTAAAATATACTTGAGATGTCTCTATTTCACTAAGTCTATAGGCATAGGGGCCCTGATTTGACCCTCTTCCTATTCATTTATATACAACTATTAGGCTTCAGGCCCCTAATTGTCTGTCGACGTACCTGCCTAGAGTCACTGAGATATTTCATTAATATTTAATGACTTTTTCATTTAAACAATTTAAACATTTAAAAAGTAGCCTGTTGTTTTCAGTGATACATTTTAATCCATTAGACAGTGCACTTATTCTTATTCTACTATTCTACTTATTCTACAAAACCTCATATATGAGGAACAAATAAGTAACGATAAACAGTCATTTCTAATAGAATCCTGGACGCACTTCAGACTTTTCTCTCAAGCAGCTGTGTTTTATACAAACATGTCCTGATAACAGCTTAACTTATCCTAACTTAGCTTGTTGGAGTTGAGGTAGTGTGGGTCACGGTTCAGTATTCAACCATCTGCAGCCTTCTCCTCCTCTGGTTCTCCTCCTCAGACCAGTCACTCTCAACAAGGAAAACAGATTTTTTGCTTTGTTTTGTTTTGAGTTTTTTGTATTTTTTGACTATAACTTTCCTTCAACAGATCAAGAATGTTCCACAGAAATCTTTGAACTGAACCTTCAAATATAAATGTGTTGTTTGGACCAAGAAGTTTGCATCATGAATCATTCATCTCTATATTTCTGTCCTTTAGAGGCGGTGCCATCCAGGATGTGATTGAGTCATTTTTAAGTACAGTCTACATAAATAATGTGGTATTGAGACTCACTACACCAACATAGCAAGTTACAGAAGATTCTTTAGTTGAGTCATACCCAAAGATTCGTGTAGAGTTTAACATCTGTCCTGTGAAATTCAATGTAAACTTGTGAATCCAAGAGCCTATTGAATGTGTGGATGTTTGTTTTCTTTTTTTTATTAATCAGTCTTTCACTTGAAGCCCATGGGAGTGGTCCATACAATAACACAATACTGATGTATTATGAACAAGATTATAAATATTTAACATTACACATGCTTTAATTGATAAAGGATTGTTGAATGGAGAATTTAATTTGTACTGGTTATTCAGTGTCTCTTGATTTATGAAACTATTCAAAAAGCTGATATCAAGTGCTCTAATTCATCCAGTCTAATAAAATACATTTACAAATAACATTTACACCATTGGAAAAAAAAACATATGTAGTGAATGGGTTTTGTTTCAAGGAACAAGGCTGAAAATCACTTTTTATGGCATATACGATGACTCTGAAGTATGTTTTTAAAAATAAAATAATTTTAAGAAAAATAATGTTATTGTAATTTCACAATAAGGCTAACAGGACTGTATGGAGTGATAATACCCTTGAAATGTTTAAAGCGTAACAGTGTACATGTACTATGCGTTATAGCTTTCTTGGACATTGCTTGGCCTATGGGATGTAATTTAAAGGGACCATATTACAATAGTTTTTGATCTGTGTTGTAATGTTTCATCCACACTGTTAGGTTTAAGCTCACCTAAACATTGTAAAATACAAGAAGAAAGACAAGAGATTATTCAGTTTTACTCACGAGGAGAACAGAAAGAGTCACTTCAGTCACAACCTCTATCGCCTCCTCACTTATTTAGATACAGGTCCCTAGTTACAATGAATGGATGTTATCGCTCTTCGAGGATGGAGGAAAGTTAGAAATAACATCATACACAATTATGCATAGTACAAATGTGTAGTATTAATGTGTGGCTGCTGTCCTTGTACACGTCTGCACTCTGGAGTTTGGTGCTGCTGTTTCTGTCTGGTTTGTGGGAAAACGTCACATTATCTTTCAGTTCCCAAAACAAGTGAAGAAACAAGTGGAAGTCAGACTGTTCACAGTAAAAACACACAGAGGTTATTAGTACACAGACATTTCTAACATATGATTATAGAATATATGGGATAAAATACATCATTATTCTAACACACACACATTTGATCTACAAACCTTTCATATTTAGGCTGAGTTCTTCTCTTAAATGGAAAACACCTTGTGATGTCTGGTAATACAGAAAGTGCTCCACAGTATTTTTAAGATCCTTTTTAAGATCCATACACCTCCACTAGAACCATTTGGATTCTTTAAGCCCTGGATGCTGAGGTTTATTGAACTAAAGGTAAAAGGAAGCTGTTAAACAAAGTGGAACAGAGCATTCTGCGCTTTCATGGTGTAGACAGACTAATAATAATAAAATAAATAATAAAGGGTTACTCAAACGTGTGGATGAAACAACACGACTCCAGCTCCAGATATGTTATAGATGATGTAACAGCATAATGACATAAAGCTCTCAAGAGTCAATCTGGAGTCATTTAGGACCTTTAAATGCGCTGACCACCAGTGCATTGTGTTTTACCCTCTATTGGAGCGGGTCAGGGGCTCTGTCTGCCATGAGCTGCGCCTTTGAGGTCACCTGCTCACGGGCCTGACGGGAAGTGGAGAGGGCAGGAGGGCGGGGGCCAGGGAACATGTTCGGTTGAGGAATCCGTCTGATGCTGCTGCTGCTGCTGCTGTGGCCACCGCCTTCCTCTGCGCTCCCCCTCCTCCTGCTCTTCCTCCTCCTCCTCCTCCTCCTCCTCCTCTCCTCATCCAGCTCTATTGCAGCACAGCATTAGCACCACCACCAAGCCCCGGTCCGTGTCTTTCTCTGCCCGTGTGTGCGCGCCTCTATCCCGGTTTCCATGAAGACAGTACCTCCCCACCACCATGGGCCGCCAGCAAACCATCGCCTTGACGTGTTGATATCGAGATATTTTAATTCTCAAATATGAATCATGCATTTGATATCTCTGGCCACTTTGCTCGTCAGCATCCCTTCGCGTTGGCTGTACCCATCACTAGCGTCATTCGGTACGTACTGCAACACAGTCTCGTATGTGTGTAACTTTGATCTTATCTCTTCAATGCCATTTCACACTATTGTTAGAATAAGATGCTGGACTGAAGATTAGGTACTTATGCTCATAGTTGGCGATAGGTGTGTTATGTTCCCAGACTGCGTCTAGTGTGCGTGAGGCTCCACTGAGGCACACTCAATCATCTTTGTCCAGCTCTGTGTCATTTCTCTTTATAACATCTTCTGTGCATGTTGAGAGAAGGTCGCAGGTACTTATACTGATAAAGTAGCCCACACCAGATCCCTGCTGCTGTTTAGGTTGCATAATGCACATTGCATATTGTATGTTCTGCAGACTAAGTATGAAACATTGAGTATATATGATGAGTAGGTGACATTTTTGCTATGACCTGAATTATATAATCAAAGCATCACATATACAGCATGGCTTTGTAAAGTACATGTTTATATGTGATGTTGAAATTGTCTTGCAGTTTCTCAAGGAGTAGAGGACAAGGTTGAGAGGGACGCAGTGCTAACGCTGCTGAAGCAACAGGCAACTGCAGCACCTGCTTCAGACAACGCTACACAGCATGCAGCAGAGCTGGTGATCACCTACCCCTCACGCCTGGTGTACTTCCTGAACGAGGACTCGGAGAGTGCCTATCATGACTTGGACACAAAAGCTAAAAACCAAGTCACAGAGGGACAGGTGAGAGCTGATCTGCTGTGTTTGATCTCCGGTGTCATGCTGTCATGCAGGGAGCTTTGATGTCTTAAGTCTATAATGTCTCTCTCATCTATAACCTTCTCCTCACTGTGCTATTACACACTTCTTTGAAATGCACTGGCCTTTTGTGGCTTTAAACATTAAAGTGATTCTTGAGTATTTGTGCTGAAGATGGCTTTTTTAACTTGATTTGAGCACTGGCAGGTGACTTTGATTTATGTCCACATCCGTTATTTGTGCAATGCAGTTCATTAAAGACCCTGGAGGATTCTGCTTTCCACAGCACATGGTGTAAAGATGGAACACCATGTCTGACTTGTATTTCTGTGTCTTTGTTTTTACAGCCAGTCCACCTGGCCCAGGCCAGCTTTCAGTTAGAAGCTTTTGGCTCCAGTTTTGTCCTGGACCTGTCATTAAACAAGTAAGAATTACATCCACTCTTATTTGACTACTTTTATTAAAACTAACAACTAATTCTAGGTTTATTAAGGGCTGTTAAAACTATGTTTTGAGTTTTGAGTTGTATGTTTGGACATTAGGAGCATGATTTATTTGACTCCTCAGCACTAAAAGAACTGCTGAGTACACAGTGTCCTTATATATAAAAAGTAAAAACCATGTAGCTCTTTGTGACCAGATACACAGACAATGAACAGAGACAAAGTGCATTTGGAATGATCAGGAAGCATCGTTTCTGTGTTCGTTCAGGTTAACTTTAATTGCTTTGAACAGAGCAGAGTGAGATCACTGTCCTGTCCAGAGACACAGGGCCTGCACTCTCATATTGATCTGCTCCCTCCTCATAGCCACTCTACATAGGGGAAGGAACATGCACAAGGACACCAGAGTGAGTTTCAACCCACTAATGTGATTTAAAACTCAGTGCTACTCTGAAACATAGTAATTGAATTCTGTTAACATGGCTGAGTGCTCGGTAGCTCTAACTGTCTTGTTAGATTTGGAAACTTTATGGTGATAAGATACAGATATATCTTATAGAGTCTGAATAGGCACCGCACCGTTTGTTAACTTGCTTTGCATAAGTTCCAAACACTGAAAAACAAGGGTGATACTTTATTTATTGTTTTTGAATGACACAAATACATCCCAGAGCACATGAAATCTCTTACTCAGATATGAATACATCGGTGCTCTTTTTGTAAGCATTTTCTGTCAGAGTAGAAAGCTATTTTAATACTCATATTTTGCTTTTTTCCTTGGTAAGCTCATTCTACCACAGCTTCATTAGTGAAGCTGCAGTAGAATAAGAATAACTTGCTTTTGGTGTGCTTTGGCAACCCATGTAAAGTAAATTATTAATGAAACTGAGTGGATTTGGTGAGAGACAGGCCATTTGTCATTGGGGTTTTTTGACTGGAGAAATGTGAGGACACACAGATGTCGTCCTGTTTAAGCAGCTCCTCTGTGCTTGGACACCACTTTGACCTTGACTCCAGCTGCTGCTTTTGTAGCTTATCTGTGAGATACATGAGCTAACGTCTGTATGGGCCTTTTCTGTGAGAATACAGGGTTTGAATTCTGCTTAGTGGTACAACTCTGACAAGGCTTATCTAAATATAGACAGGTTTCAGCCCACTCATGGATGCTCCTTTGTATGTTCAGCTTTTTAGCAGGAGTATTCAGAATCCTTTAAGACATGTCGCTGTGATTTGAGTGGTTTTCAGTGGTTTTGATAGTTTGACTGTGTGCAACCCTGCAAGGATAAAATTGAATATGGAATAAAAACATTCTTGTCCAATGAAAAAAAAACAACCTTTATGTAACACAAAGAAACATAAGCCCCCACAGTGTCAGAGAATGGATGGACAATGTAGTAGCAATATTTGAGCCACTTTAGTGTTTAGTAAATTGTTAAATTGTGCCTTGCTTTCGTCTTTACAGTCAGACCTTATTGTAGGTCAGTAGAGAAAAACATGGCCGATTTTGACCACTTTACCTGATGTAGCGCAGACTTGTGCACACCCACTCACACCCACTCACACTTGTACAAAGACAGATAAACTCGGATAGGCCACTCGGCTCTCCCTGCCTCATGCTGCTAAAAATAGCCCTCACTTGGAGACCTCTCATGCTATGACCAGCCACTCAATGCTACACATTTCCTCCTCATATTCAACTGAATATCACTCCAAATATCACGTCTAGCATCATTATCTTTCGTTTGAGCTCTGAAAATGTATATATATTTAAAAATATACTATATATACTAATATATTAGGGATATATTATGTTCTTTATATAGGCAGGGATGCTGTCAGATAACCGGAAAGCTGTGCAAGGTGAAACTATGAAGCGTTTACAATCACTTAACACTTATGGATTCATAGTCTGATCTTGCATTATTACATTTATCCAGATTGTGAATGGTTAGCGAGGAACCCACAAAGTGCTCTTTTTGATTTACTGCATTGTTTCAACGATCTGCTCATGCTGCAAAATCACTGAAGTGTGTTTTTATGACTCTAGTGCAAAGTAATCCAGCCACAGTGGTAATTAGGTATCTCTGTTTAACACCCAAAGGATCCTGGCGTTTAAAATTAGCGTATAACTTATCTCAAGGTGTTTAATTAGCCTTTGTGTTTCTTTCATTTCAGTGATTTGTTATCTTCAGATTATGTCGAGATTCACTTTGAAGATGGCAAATCAATTAAAACAAAGGTAAGATTTGCTCTGATTAAATGTTTATCTATATTTTAGGATGCATCCGGTAGCTTAGTAGGAACAAATCTTAAAAAAAGCAAGATAAAGATGACAGAGAGGGAATAAGAGCCTCTTCCTGCCATTGCTGCTGATTCAGGCTGGGCTGGGCTGGTATTGCTGGAGCTGAATCAGCAGGCTTTTTCTCCCCTGCAGCCTCCTGCCTGAGCTGTGGTCATGTGACAGCAGGAGGGAGGGATGCGAGACAGGAGGAGAGAGAGCTCTGCAGTGTGAGTGCAGAGTGCAGGGAGGGAGGGAGGAAGAGGAAAAGAGAGAGAGAGAGATAGGATGTCCTCTGCTCACCCTGGGCCTGAGAGCTGAGTCACAGATAGTGGGAGGACCTGCTTTGTAACACATTAACTTACAGTATTAACAAGTCTAGGAAGTGGCGCCCCATAGAGTAGCCCATTTTGACCCATTTTTGGTTAGCTTTTGGCAATACTATAAGATTTAAACTGTAAAAAAAACTACTTTCTTCATTGCAGCTCATGGCTTTTTAACCATATTGTAATCTTAACTTTACGTGGTGTTCTAGATGTTGTAAATCCTTGGAGTTGAAAGCACGTGATGGCAGAGTAAAATGTGATCTGTGTGCATTGCATTGTGCTCTCTTGATGCTGAATCAGCTCTGTTCCTCTCCTCAGGGTGGTGAGCACTGCTACTACCACGGTCAGGTGAGAGGGAAAGATAACTCCTATGTGGCCTTATCTACCTGCAACGGGCTGCAGTAAGTTCTGAGCTAAGCAGAACAAATGTGTGCATGTGAGTGTGTGTGTGTGTGTGTGTGTGTGTGTGTGTGTGCGTGCGTGCGTGCGTGCGTGTGTGTGTGTTAGGGATGTAAAGATATTCTCACAATATATATCTCTGAATAGGCAGCTGACGATAATGAAATTTGGTGTTACTATAATCATGGTAAAAATGTGTAAAAATTGCGATTAAGTTGCTTACAGTTTAAAAATATTATGGATATGAATAATCATAATTGTATTTTTATGAATAAGTTCCATGTTTAAACAACTTTTATATAATTGAGCTTTGATCTAGTGGAGATCATGATGGATAAAAAGCTTTTTTCTGCAGATTTTGGTGATACAATGGCAATCACATTTATCTTTGTTGGCAATTATTATAGTTACATAAAATGTTCTACAAACGATTATTCCCTTCCCCTTTTTATCACAATAAGCAATATTATTCTATATTGTCTCATCCCTATCTCGCAGTACAATGTTTGCTGTGATATTTTGTGGAAGCTAACAAAACTGTGAATATGCTACTTTTTCCACTTAAAATGTCTTGACAAGAATTAATCTAAAGAACTAAGGTTTAAAAGTGTTTATAACAGTTATTTCTTCATGTAGTCTGCTCTGAAACGGAGTAAAGGATCCTGGTCTATGTAATTTCCTCTGATTTTTCCCTCTGTGCTATTGGTGCACGGTAACTAATTAATTTAAGCAAAGAAACTTGTAATTCAATGTACTGTGATGGTCCACAATATTACTGTGAGACTTGACAATACAATATCACAATATTTGGGTTGTTTTTGCATCCCCAGTATGTGTTGTGGTCTATGCTGCTGTTTCTCTCCTGTTCACTGTGCATTTTTGTCTTCCCAGCGGGATGTTTGACGATGGAGTTTTCATGTATCTAATCGAGCCCTTAAACCAGACTCATTTTATAGTAAGTCATTTTGATTTGATTGATTGAAAGTAACATAATTATCAAACAATATAAAAGTACATTGCGTAACTTTCCTGGTGGAAGGTCAAATAGTTTCCTTCATGTTTTTGCTTGGTCTAGAATGTTTTCCACTATGGCTATTAACCTTGCTATCTTCATGGAGACCAAACCAGACCAAGTTATGCGTCAGATCTGTGGAGAGGCGACCCTGCTCACACACAGAACGCCTGTTTTTCTAGTTATTTTTGAGCTATAAAAGCACCTGTTATTGAATAAATGTAAGGTAGATCTGTTTAATGTCATACTGTGGAACATTCCAGGCAGAGCAATGACATGCCCATAAAAACAAGCTTTTTATCACTTTTAATCAAAAAGTTACATAGTGTACCTTTAATGTGGTGATGGGTTGTTGCCGCTTGTTTTTTTTTTTTAGCTGTATTTTAAATGTTCATAGGCAATTTCATGAAGTACCTGCACACTGGTACCTGCTTCCGTCAAGTAAATAAACTAAATTATAAAAATCCTGAAATTAAAATTTGCTTGTTTCTATGGATATGTCATTGCTTTTCTTGGAATGTTCCACAGTTTAAATTGAAACATTAAACATTAAATTACAGGTATAATTCATAAATACCTAGAAAAAGGGGCATTCTAAGTGTGAGCAGGGTTGCTTCTCCACAGATTTGACCTGTAACTTGGCCTGCTTTGGTCTCCATGACGATAGAAAGATTTAATTACACAATGCACCTTCAAAACTGGATCTTGTTTGTGAATTTCCTGTGTAAATTCAATCATCACTGTCATAGTATCATGTGACCTGCTATTTATACATTTTAGAATCTCGGGTATTTAGTGTTTTAAGTAGTTTTTAGTATGAAAAGGTTTGTTTCTTTAGGTAAAACACATTTAAAAATAGTTTTGTTTTCTTGTCTCTCTGTCTCATCAGAGTTCATCACAGACTTATTTATTACAACTCTAAATACTCTCTATATATGATTCTCAAACTTTTCACACCAAGTACCACATAATAAAATATGTGGTCTCTGCAGCATCTATGACTAAATGTATGGCTAAATCTAAATTGGCTAAATATGGCTAAATTCTCTACAGGAGAGAGACATGGATTAATTTCTCTATTTTCTGATCTATGTTATAATATTGTTTTATCATTCCAAACATACCTGGAGTTGTTGCGTTTTGTTCCACTCACACATTTTCAACACACAAATCCTGCACACTTAGTCTGAATCCTTCATTTAACGAAATCACTCCACTCCACCTTGTGATGTCATGTCTGATGTACAGGAAGTGCTTCGCCGTGTTTTAAAACTCCATGCACCTTCGTTTGGAATTGCCCACCTCTACTGAACTAATGGTTAACAGTTGCCATTAACTTTAAAACTATTGTATGGAAGATCATTTGTTCCATCAGATTTTGAATTTTAAACACCACTGAATTTCTCACTTTGAATTTTTTAAATCTGAAAAAAGATGTTTGAATTATTTTTATTCAGAATTTTAGTTGCTGAAATTTTAAGTGCTTTTTGAGTAATCAGAATTTTAGTTGCTGAAATTTTAAGTGCACTTTTTCAGTATGTTTCTAATTCAAAATAAAAATGTCGCCTTTAGATATTCACTGCGTATTTCCAAGCCCTGAAATTCAACAGTTAAAATTCAAAATGTAAAATTCGCAATGAAAAAATTCGCAGCAAAGATCCAAGATGTCAAGGCAGAAGCAATCGATCCAGAGTGAGTGAGGAGGACAGAGGCTGTTTCCTATTGGCCGTTCTCATCTGTGTGCGGGGTTTGAGGTTAGGATGAGGCTAATTCTGACCAATCCGATTGCTCCACTGCTCCATTTCATGTTTGTTACTAAATTAGATCGGCTCACTCTGGATCGATTGCTTCTGTCTTGACATCTTGGATCATTCATGCGAATTTTTCATGAATTTTACAATTTTGACAGCTGAATTTGAGGACTCGAAAATATCAATGCTGAAGGTGAAATTTTAATTTTGAATTTGGAACACTTTAAAAAAGTACACATACATTTCAGCAATTAAAATTCAGCATAAAAATAATTCAAACATGTTTTTTCAGAGTTACAAAAATTCAAAGTGAGAAATTCAACTGCGTTTAAAATTCAAAATCTGATGAAACAAATTATCTTCCATACTATTGCTTCATGACCTTACAAGGTTGAACAGAGCATTTTGAGCCTTTTGGGATGTAGACAGACTAATAATAATAATAAGTACTCATCAAACCATGTGTGAATAAAACAAAACACAACTCCAGGCGTGTTTTTGAAGAGGTAACAGCATTATAACATGGATTAAAGCTCACAAGAGTCAATTTCATATAGTATAGGACCTTTAAACTCTAAAATGATGTACCACTAACAGTTGCTTGTTCTTCATTTCCAGGAAACAGCTGCACGGCCTCACACATTAAAACGGACCACCTCTCTTCAGTGGCACAGTGCTTCAGATGAGCAGGGTAAACTTTCTGTGGCTGTGCATTTTCATACCTCCTCCAGGTGTCCCCCTCCAGCCCTTTACTGTCCCCACTGCACTCTGTATGCACTGACATCACCAGCTCCTGATTGAGGTCACCACCTACAGTTTGTCATTGCTATAGCTGCGCAATTACTCCTTTATGTCCGTGCGTTAGGACAGTGTTCACGTGTCCTTGGTGATTTGACCCTGAGACGACGCGCACTGTATATTTTCCAGGCTTATATTTTATGCAGTTCATGATGTTATTGTGTGTTGTTTTACAGTGGACGAAGAGCAGTTTTTCTCAGACCTCGACGACCTGTCCTGGTTTAAAAGAAGGAAAAAGCGCGCTGTAAGATTTTTTTTTTAAGTTTGCTTTATTCAGTACTCAAAAACAAATCTATTTAATATCATAGCAGGTGGGCAATTAAATGTTTTCTTAATTATTTAAAGGTGCACTATGCAGCTTTTTGGTTGGGGGTCCATCACCTGCTTCTTTGGAGATGTCATTGCTCTGCCTGGAATGTTCCGCAAACATTAAACATTTCTACCTTTGCAGAAAAAAATTACCTCATCATTTTAGTGAGATATGCTTCACCTCAAACCCCAGCCTATGCTCTCTCCAATTTGACTGTCTTTTGGATGATACCACCAGGCACCAGCTGCACCTAGTTTTGCTTTTACCCCCCAAAAATCTAAGACATCTGATGTTCCACCTTCCTGTTTTAATGAGAGCAGATCAGATAACAGGGGCTAAAACTAAGCCGAGTGTTAGTTTCACAAAGTTGTTTCGCCATTTGTTTATACTCCAAATGGTTCAGAAACAGCTTCAGTTTAAATTGGATGTCATTTTAGTCATTTTAGTTGTTTAAGGAAAAAGTTGCCTGGATTTGTAAGGGACTAAATGTATGTTAATATTTTGTGTGACAGATGCCTCGAAATATCTTTGAAGAGATGAAATATTTGGAGCTTATGATTGTCAGTGATCACAGCATGGTACGTTTTCATTTTTATTTAATCTATAAACTTAGCCATGTTTGAATGCTGTCGTCAAAAACATATCAGGAGCTGTGTTTTGTTTCTTTCCCACACATTTGAGTAACTCTGGATTATTAGTCATAGTTTGTGTGCCAAAGCTCAGAATGCTCTGCTCCACTTTGTGATGTCATGATGCATACTTTTCACCTTTTGTTCAGTAGAGTTAGCATTTCCAGGGATGAAATGATCCAAATGATTCTCTCTTTGGAGTTTGAAAACACAGTGGAGCACTTCCTGTATTACCACATGACAAGGTGTTTTATGTTTAAGAGATGAACTAAATATGCCGTCTTTGTGTGAATGAAACAAAACACAACTCAAGGTGTGTTTTTGATGAGGAAACAACATTGTAACATAAATCAGCCACTAGTGTAATGTAGCACACATGTTTTTGTATTGTATCGCTTCATTAATGTTTCGCTTTCTTGTTTCTCTTTATAGCACAAAAGACATAGAAACAAGCAGCATACAAGAAACTTTGCAAAGTCTGTTGTCAATCTTGTGGATGCTGTGAGTATATATTTCATATTTTGGATATTGTAGCAAGGCGTGTATGTATTTGTGTATCCATAATGCTATGCTAAATTGTATGGCATATGTTTATATATATTTTTTTCTTTCGTTTATATTGATAGACAAAATTGCAAAATTGTTAAATTAGCAAACAA
>JACN01023145.1:0-14292 GCA_000787155.1 Scartelaos histophorus | reverse complement strand
TGTTTAGTCATGATTGGCTATTCGTGCGCCAATGAAAACGTTGGTAATATTTTATTTATTAATTTAATTATTAAAAAAGTAATTTTGTCTTGCCTTTGCCTGTATGGATGTTTTTCTGCTGTATGTTGAAATTTCTGCCTCTTGGTCAGGTTGTCGTTGAAAATGAGAATTGTTCCAGCCTACTTACAATTGTAAATGTGACTCTTGAGGAGTCTGTGCCTCACCAGTCATGAATTTCACCGCACGTCACTGGCCTAGTGACACTGGTGACAGGAAATTTAGACAAACTGGTTGTACTATTTGGAAAAATTACAAAGTGAATCGTTAAAGTTATTATTGTAAATAGAGGGAAATCTATGAAAGTATTGTATTACTAGTTACACAAGCAGTTACAGTGAATAGGGGTGGTAGTACAGGTGGCAGCTTTAGTAATGTAGTTGTAGTAGTGCAAGTACTAGTGCTGCATATTACAAATCAGCTATACCCTCCAGAAACTGTATTTTTTTTAATAACTTATTCAAGTATACTTTTTCCTGAGTTAGACTTTTCCATCGCTGCAAAACGAAATTTATATTCCGCAAAATGTCGGTCTGGTGTATGGCACAAACAAGCCCTATCTATCAAACAAGCCTCGGTAATAAGTTTGCAGGCAGTGTCTCTCTCCTAAAAATATGAAAGTATGCTGCCGCCGTCGGTGCTTCTACGTAAGGGCCACCTGCTCGGCCTGCACCTGTTCAGCTCCTGTCCTCAGAGGAGCAGATACGCACTTCAAAGGGAGCCAACTAATCACACAAGACCGCAGTACCACACTCCTCCTGCAGGACCACTCAATATTTCAAACTAAAGTCTCACTACATTAAAGGAGACACCAGAAATATTAATCTGAACGCTTTAACTGACATTCCTAAAACTTGACAGAAGAATCAAAAAAGAGACAAAATGTGACTAGACTTTTAATGTAGCATAAAGAGTCCTGCCTCACAAACTCCTGTTCACTACTACTGTATGGTCATTTATAAATACGCTGTGCGAGTGCATACCACATGAGTGTTTCCATGGAGATTGCGTTGCCTGGAATGTTCCACAATATGACATATAACTTATAATACATAACAGATCTGTGGAGAGGCGAGCCCACTCATAATACACCTATAACTGAATAAATGAAAGGTCTATTTATTACCATTCAGTGGAACACTCCAAGTAAGCTATAAGACAAAAGGTAGCCTAGCTGCCACATAAAATGTCAAATATGCACATTTTAAAGATCCTATATTACACAAAATGGATCACTGAGTTTTTAACCTCATCATAAACATACATGGAGTTGTGTTTCATTCACACATGTTTATCATCCTGGTTCATTTGTTTGGCTACATTTCCAAAGCTCAAAATGCTAACAGCTACTTTTTACTTTTTGTTTAATTGAGAAGGTTATTCCAGGGCTAAAATTATTCAAATGATTGTAATGAAGGTGTGTAAAAACACAGTGGAGCACATTCTGTATTACCACATGGTATCGTAAGGTGTTTTTCGTCTGAGAGAACAACTCGGCCTAAATATGCAAGGTCTGTGTTCAGTTCAATTCAGTTCAAGTTTATTTATATAGCACATTTAAAAAACAACTTCAGCTGACCAAATAAAACAATACGTGTGAAAACTACAATAAAACACCAAGATAATCTGACTAGCTTGTATTTAGCGCCAGAGAGAAGAGGTGAGTTTTCAGTCAAGTCTTAAACTGAATTACAAACTGAGAGGATCTGACAGGAAGAGGAAGGCTGATCCACAGTTTAGGAACTGGCATAGAAAAGCCTCTGTCACCTCTCGTCTTGAGCCTAGTCTTGGGTACGACCAAGTGGAGCAGATCAGCTGATCTCAGGGCTCTGGGGGGAGTATAGTTCTGCAGCATTTCCCTCGAATAGACTGGACCCACAGAGTGTAAACATTTGCACACAATCAACAACATTTTAAATTGCACCAGATATAAGACAGGGAGCCAGTGCAGGTCACACAGCACAGGTGTGATGTCTTCTCATCTCTTAGTATTTGTCAGCAGATGGGCTGCAGCATTCTGCACATGATGTAAGCGCTGCAGGGAGCCCTGGTCCAGCCCAACATACAAAGAACTGCCAAAGTTCAGGTGCGATGTTACAAATGCATGGATAGCTTTTTGGAAATCCGCCTGTGGGAGGTAGGATTTTATTTTGGCAGGTAGCCTCAAGTGAAAGAACCTGGACTATATGACAGAGTTAATAGGTGTTAAACATCTCCACACAACTCCAAGTATGTCTCTGATGAGGATCAGTAAAAGTGCAAATGGCTCCAAAATAGCCATTTATAGTACACTAGATTTAAGATAAAGAGAACGGTGTTTATTTATCATTAATTAATGTATTGATATTTCAGTAATAAGCAAAAGAATGGAATTAGTATCTGGAAGTTAAACAACTAGAGAGTTAGAAAGTTTTTCTTGGCCATAGAAAGAGGAATAGTGATGGTATAAATCAATATAATAGGCAGGAGTTATAGGGTAAGAATAAGTAATAGACATAGGAATAGTTTGTGAGAGAGACATGGTTAAATAGGCAAATCCCTCAGCATCTGAAAGCAACTGTCCAGGGGCTTCATTTATAAAACATAATGCATAATTCTTATTAAAAGTGTATGTAGTGACAAAACAAAAACTTCCACCAACTTCCTCAGGTTTGCTCATTTCCCTTTTCTAAGCACAGATGGCCTTCTGTCTCATCTCTGAAAATCCCAACATGCAAAATACTGATCTTTTGGATTGGACTGCACATTTCCACATCAAATACCTTTTCATAGATCACAAAGTTAATGTGGAAAAATCATTTACATACAATTTTTGTGTGTATGCATGTTTTAAAAAGAAGACCCCAGGTGAGGAAACTGAGCAATCTTACTTCCCCAGGTCCACCCAGTCTCACCTGTTGCACTTGTCACCCACTAAATGCCACTCTGTCTGTATTTGCTACTTTAATCATGCTGGCTGTATCTGCCATTGTATTTGATGTGGTATATTATGTAACTCTTAGTTAGATGTTAAATCCATGCATTGATCCTCCCCTGCCTGTGCACTAAAACAGATTAAATATCCCCTCCTCCTGCTCATCTTTATTCATTTATGGGTTCTCAATTTCACAAGTATTCATCCAAATAATATTTTACACTCAGTATGGGTGTGAATGTTGCCAGAGGGAAAAGTAAAAGTTTTATGTAACTCAATTATTCTACAAATGTCACGTCACCCTGCAGACTCCTAACCTCTTAAAAGTCAGTTTGCACTAGCTTACTGTCTAAAACTTCTTTCATGTTGGGCTAAGAAGTATGTGAAGTGTGACCCAGTTGAAATGACTAGTCAGTACTTTAGTTTTATACATATGTCTTATACACTTAGTTCTCTGCTCTACAGTCTCCCTGAGCCCCTGGCCTGGTCCTGCCTCGAGTAAAAGGCGTCCTTATCATGTCTGCAGTCCTGATGCGCTCCTCCACACACCATTTCCTGATGCCTGCTGCAGATTAGCTGTGTTTCATGGCTGCTGGGCGCAGGGCTCTCCTATCTCTCCATAAACGTCCAATTATCCAACTGCACACGAACTCAGCCCTTATCGGCCTGTCACTGACCACACGATGTAATGCTGTCTGGATAGAGACACCTCCGCACACGCGTCACGCAGAGGATTTGGCGTGTTCTCTGAGTGTATTTTGTCTTCCCTTTCTGAAACTAATACTGCAGTTTGAAAAGTAGCACATGGAACTTTTCTGAGATAGATGACAGAAGTGATAGGTGGTAGATTAGTTGGGATAGTACACTTATGACCGTAAACCTGTATAGTGGTTGAAGGGTGAATATATTGAATTACTTGGCACAATCCAAGGTACCTGTGGGTTGATTTTCTTACAGGTCTAAGTGCCTCTCATTTTGTGTAATGTTCATGATTAACAATGAAGAAATAAATGTCAAAAAGTTCATGACAGTATAAGATTATGAAGTTGGATTGACTGCTCTTACAGTTGACAAAGAATGAAATCATAGACTTAACATGGCCAGAAAACAGATGCAAAGGCAGACACCTACATGTTTTAGGTGATTGACTGATTCATTGTATTTACTGGGTTACATGTGTTATGTGTATTATTGCTTTGTGTTTTCTACTTTTTATGAGGGATCTGTATACGTACGCCACTGTAAACCATATCTATACATACAGAAACAGCACAAAGAAATTCAGTTTGGGAGAAGTTTAGGAGATGCTGGTGATTACAAAGTCACACTTCTCTGTCCACTGCCTTTGAGCTGTAGCTTTGTTGAGCATATGCTTCGTCTGTGTTCCTCCAAAACCAGGCCATTCCAACAGTGACACCAGGATTGTGTAATTATCCAGAGAGAGAAAGAAAGAGACTGCTGAGTCATTCCCAAGCAGTTCATTTTCTCTATTTTCCAAAAAATGAGTGATCCGTTGAGTGCAATTGTCCTGTCTCCAGACTCCACATTCCCACACTTGTTGTTTACATCTGCATACAAATTATAATTAGCAGAATACACAAGTCACACTGTTAGTAGCTGTTTAACATTAGTCTCTCCTGCTAATTACGGTAGTACAACCAATAAAAAATAAAATAATACCACTCAAATGTAGTTGTGCTTCTGTTTTTTTAGAATGATTGATTAGAGCTGTGCAATGTATCCAGATTTAAAATATAAACTATCTAATTGAAGCTCACCTCTGCCAAGATGTCCTCTACTGCTCACACATTTCTTACTACTACCACAGATTCTGTCAGGCCTCAGTCTTGGCGGCGCAGTGAAGTTCTCTGTGGAGTTGGTGACATTAGTTTTAAATATGAAATGTGACAAAGTACAATTATGAACGTCACCTCCTTCAGCTCAGCTCAGGTCAGCGCTGACAAACCATAGGCTCTAAACTTCTCCTTTCATTAATTAATCCTCCACTTCACAATGATGTGCAAATGACACTCCTGTCTGCATGCATTTAACTGACCGCTGTGTTATTAAAATGGCTGTGAGAGACAGATGCTCTGTGTAATAGTCTCTGTGTAACAGTGCACTGTAGTCAGTCCCAGAACATAACTCCCTTTTCTCCATATATCTCCAGTTGTGCTGTTGGACACGTAGAGGATTTTTTTTTCTTCTTTTATCTTTTTTATGATTAACCATAAAGGATACATACATGTTTTTTAATAACCACAAGTACAGAACAGTAGGCAGAGATAGCGGGTAGATGAAAACAGACACATTTTCTAAGCATTCAAACGTCAAATGCAGGATTACACAAATATGCAGGAATCAGTCAAAACACAACTTAAAGTTGCAGTGTCTAAGTTTTCTGGTGGCTGGTCCGTCACCTACTTCTTCCTATAAAAATGTTATTGCTTTGCCTGGTATTCTCCACAGTATGGCATTTCCATGGAAACAAGGAACACTGCCAGGCCAACTTATAGGGCAGATCTGTGGAAAGGTGACTATACTCAGAGTGAAAATGCATATTTTCTGCAGTACTTTTGAGCAATAACATATATAATTTAATAAATTAAAATTTAAATGTGCCATACCATGGAACATTCAAGGCATAGCAATATAATCTCACAGGACGGACCCCCTACCATTAATGAATATACATAATAAGTCCCCTTTAAGTATTATTAAAAAAATATTTTGTAAATATGTGCTCCTTGGACGCACACGGAAAACTGCCAATACAGTTTTCCGTGTTACGCTGACGATGTGTTTGTCAGGAGTGATGCCAGCAGCGCTTCACTCTCTCTCATAAGGTTTAAACAGGAGCTGACACAGATCAGAGCTGCGTGTCAAACCAGAGCAGAGAGCTTCATGTGTGGAGCGTGGCATCAACCCTACACCCCACCCACGTACTCCCAGACACAGCCTTCACCTGAACAGACCCACACAACAACATCAAATACTGTTATTATTGCTTCACCTGGTTTCATTTTGGAGAATAGATTAAATAAACTCCTCTGTCCAAAGTAGACCCAAAAACTACCCTTGACTTGACTCTGGTACGGATTTATATGTGCTGTGCAGATATGCTAAAGGTGTGTAACTTGTCTGGTGGAGGCTCTGCCACCTTCTTATCTCCATGAAGGTGTTACGGCTTTGCTTGTTCCTCAGCACGGCATTAAACTTGTCTATCACCATGGAGATTTGTGAGACTTGTGACCATGCTCAAAATACTAAAGCAGTATGTTTTCTAAAGAAGTTATGAAAGACTTTTAAATGTCTTGGGGTCACAATTCACTTACATTTGATCAGCAGCACAAGCACAAGAGAAGCCAACGACTGTCGATAACTCAACTCAGAAGATTCGCATCTGTTCCAGCCCATCATGTTGTATTGTTTCACCTGCTTTTTCAATATGCTCACTGCTAAAAAAAAAATAAAAAAGAACCAAACAAAAAAACAACAACGTCACACTCACAACACAAACAGCTGCTAAAATCTCAGTATTCCACACATCCACCCTCGCAGATCTTAACAACAAGACCACAAGGCACATTGCACTCTCCATAAAACAGGACTCCACTCTCCCACTACACCTCATCCCTCTGCCCTCTGGACGGAGATACAGGACCCGCTTTGGCAGAAACCTGATCCCTTCAGACACCACATTTCTGAACAACAAGCTCTGCTGAGTGTACTGTAATGTCTATTGTAATGAGTCTGTGTAGTTGTGCTGTGTTATTGTTGTCTGTGTGTGTATATGTCAAATGAGCTCTTTGTGTTTGTGAAAAAGATTTCCCCTTGGGGACATTAAGGTCTAAAATCTAAAAGTCTAAACCCAGCACATGCAGCCTATTCATTGAATTAAGGAAAAGTGTCCAGATTTAATCTTAGTTTACATAGGTTTGATCTAGTTTGGTCTAGATGTAAATGTTTCCCTTCAGATTACTTTCAGATTATCTCCAGCAGAAGAAAACCATGTGAACATAGTTTAACCCATTGGTCATGAACAGACAGAAAAATCTATTTAGATGTAGTTTTAACTGGTTTAAGTTGGTAGTGATACTTTAAAAGCCAAACATTTTCTGGGATCATTCTCTGTCTCCTGAGACTTGGAAATGCATTTAAGGCCACTATAGCGCACATCACGTTCCAGCCCCCACCTCTCACACTCTGCAAGTTGCTTCCTCGTTCTCATAATAAGATAAGTGGGGCTCCAAAATATGGCTAACATCCAAACAAGGACATTCAGGGTATTCCCCAAACATAAGCACAGTTAATAAAATGGTTGTATTGAAGATTTTTTTTCAAGGTGGGATTATGTCTGTGGGCTGGCCTGGAAATGCTCCGGGGTCTCCTTGGAAGAGCTGGAGGAAGTGTGCATGGAAAGGGAAGTCTGAGGGAAGGCTCACACTGCTGCCTCCATGACCACAGATAAAGTGGAAGAAAATGGCTGGATGATGAATGGTGGATCTAATAAGTTACATTCTGAACTAGCATTTGTGATTCCCTCTTTAGATTTTTTTTGTATGTTTTGTAAACATATATTTACTTTAGATGGAAAATGTCAAAATCCAAACTTTTTTTCTGGGTCTCAGGAGGTCATAAAGTTGTGAAATCCCTAGAATAAAAGAAACATCTGTCTCCAGCTGAGCTTTTTATCAAACGCTCCTAATTCAGCCTCATAAATCTGCCTTCTTCAAAAGCTGAACACCCCATGCATTTACCCAGAGGTGCAGAGGAGTCAAATTGTTATAAATCAATTTAGTGTGTGAATGATAGTCTTAGCTCTAAACTACTACATTGCCAGGGATTGGGGGGCTCATTTCTCAGGCTGGGGTGTGGATGGCCCTCTCCCTTTGATTAAAGTCTACCCAAAGGCGGCATCAATTATGAATCTCCACAATGGACTTAATGGACTGCAATAAGAGTGGAAGATGACTGAGCTGAATTTCCACATGACGAGATTAGAAAAATCTTGCGACAGTAATATAAGCTTGTGAACCATGATGGATGGGCTTGTCACTGCAATGACTATAATCACGATTTCTTCTGTTGACACCAAGGGTTAACTGAGGTTGCACACTATTAATAACACAATGCCACAGTATGTTGTCTTCCAGTACATTTCTAAACATGTATGACATATGTTTGGTTATGTGGTGCACTCTCAGCAGTCCCATAGGTATTGGAGCATAACAGGGGGGAGCATAAGGCCAGATGGTTCAGTTGACCTCCACACGTACAGGCACTGAAAATTAAAGTCAAGATTATAAATGATAAAAACTGAGTGTTTTTGGGCAATTTGGGCAAAAGGAAATTAACTTGAATTTATAGATTTTTTCCTCAAAAAATAAATAAAATTAAATAAAATTAAATTAAATAAGACAGAAAATAAAAAATAAACAAAAGTGGATTATGTAACTCATAGTGGCGGTATCCATGACATAGAACGTATTAAAAGGTGGACAAAAGGAGAGCGACTTCAGTAATAATGAAGCTCATTATTATAGGAGCTAGTGCGTTAGCTTTGTCCATTACATATATAGTCTATGATCCTCTGAGATTATATTACTTTGCCTGGAATCTTGCATTAAAGTTCAAATTTTTTATGCTAAAGACATACATTGCTCAAGTGAACGAGCTCGCCTCTCTGCAGATCTGACTAGTAATTTGGTCAGATGTTGTCAGCTTCTTCTCTCCATAGAAATATATAAGTCTATTTTCTTTGGGAGATACAGATAAGGAATAATATATGCAAGGAGACAAACATGTGCTTGATCCTCCTGAAAAGTTACATATATTACACTTTTAAATCTCCAAATAATGTGTATTATTTATCAAGTGTATTTAGTCAGAAGGCGTGTATTAATTTGCAGTAGCAGTAGTAGACACATTATAAATCTTGTATGCATATATTAATACATTACGCATTTAGTAGTAGCAGCAGGTGGCTTCATTGAAACATTTACAATGGATAGGATACAGGATTAATATGAGTTTTACAATTGAAAATGTAACACTAATGTTTATTTTTACATTTGCTTGTGATTGTAGTAGCCGAGGCAGTTGCAAAAGGCTTGATAAATTATTAAAACTAGAGAAAACAACAACATTAGCATATGTGGTTGAGGTCTTACATCACTTTTCACTGGAGTTCTGGCATGAGACCAGATGGGCTGGGTGACCTCTACATGCAGGACTGGTGAACATTAAGCTCAAGATCACGTATTCTTACAAGAAAATGTTCTGGGATGAAATATGTGTTATTCAGTGTCCCCTTGTATCTGCAGAAAACTCAGTCAGCCATGACTTAGACTTAGATAAAGGGAATCCAGAGCAGGGACCAATTACACAAGTTAGTGGGGACATTGTAATGTCTGTGGAAAAGTCTCAAAGGCATGAAAATTGATTGCAAATCTAACACAAATGTTTGAAATAGTGACCCCAAATAAATACTACACCTTCACTAAATATTCAGTTTTGAATGAACATATATTGTATATTCTACATAGATTTAAATTTGTTTGCTTTGAATCAATATCAAATAATATTTTAAGAGCCAATATTACAATATTTCTTCTGTCAGACAGAAAACACTGTTCCACCTTGTGAAGTCATGTAGTAATACAGGAAGTGCTCCCTATGTTTTTAAACTCCATTCACCTTCAATAGAATAATTTAGATGATTTCAGCCCTGAAAGTGGAAAGGTATGTGGTAAAAGGTACAGCAGTTACCATTTCATGATGTCACAAGGTGGAACAAAGCATTTTGAATGTGGGAGGTGTAGACGGACAAATAAAAAAGGGTTACTTAAATGTGTGAGTGAAAAAGATACACAACTCCAGGTATGTTTATGAGAAGCTAACAACATTCCAACAGTAGCTCACAAGAGTGAAGTTTGCTTAATCTTGGAGCTGTAAATAGACAAAGATGACATAATATAAAGTCAATATTCAATTTAAAACTTAAATACAGTCAAAGTCTCAAAGTCCTCATCTCATATACAAGTAAATGGATTAAACCTTCTGATTATTTGACTTACAGGCTCTGACTGAATGAATCACTTGAAGCATGAGATGAGTAACACAGACAACAGTGGACTTTGAGCAGATGACAAAGATTTCTTCTACCCTCCATGGCCCCATCTTCTCCAGGCTAATCACTCTGCCATCACACTAAAGGTACAGCTATTTAGCAAGTATAAAGAGATAACTGGATCTGATATACTGAACATTATATACTCACAATGGGCCACAAGATAACACGCAAGAGTAGATATTCATTTTAGAATTGAAAAGAGAAAATGTGTAGCGATAACCACAGAAATAAGATTATAGGAGCGCAGTCTTTTATCTACATCAGGTAATTTAAATAGATCCATTCACCTAGTACGTCTTTGGACTGTAGAGAGGGGCCCATATTACGCTATTTTATGATCTATATTGGTCTATGTGGGTTCCTCATCAGAAACTTACATGGAGTTGTGCTTTGTTTCATTCACATGTTTAACACACAAATGCTGCATCTGTAGGCTGAGCTCATCTCTCAAATATCTGCAAATAACATGATATTCCACCTTCTGATGTTGTGTTTTTAAACTCCACACACAAAGCAAAAGGTGGAGTGTTAAAACTGACTCAATTTCAGAATCAATTTCAACATTTACACAGGGTTTATATGAGTCCAATCAATTCTAGAGTTAATTTAACATTTTTTGAACCCTAACACTGGACCAAAGTTCCTGTTTAACCCTGAAATCAAGATTTATATTAACGCTTTTAACACTTTGTAGGGTGTTATCCATTTACTAACTGTGTGTTATTTAGCAAAGCAACACACAGAGTTTTATTTTGCACTTTATTTTAGTTAATTTAAGATGAAATTATGTACAAAACTGGTTCAAACTGGTCTTCTCTCACAAGAGTTTGAATTGGTGGGTGGGAGCTGTCGAATTAACACTACGAAAAGTTCATTTCAACCTAAACTCAAACCCCCATTTAACTTTGAAATTAACACCTTTTTAACTCTAAAATAGTTTTAAAATTGTAACCCTCCAGTTTTTGCACGTTCATTAAAATCATTTGGATGATTTCAGTCTTGGAATTGTTAATTTCTACTAAAGGTAAAATGTAGCTGTTAACTTGAAAACTGCCACTACATGACTTCACAAGGTGGAACAGAGCATTTTGAGCTTTGGGGATGTAGACAGAGTTACTCAAACATGCGTGAATGAAACAAAACACAACTCCAGGAATCTTTTTGATGAGGTGACAACATTACAACATGGCTTAAAGGTCAACGGAGTCCATTTTGTGTAATATAATACATGACTTTGAACATAAAAAAGGGCACTGTTGGGCTGTGTTCTTGGATTGGCATTTGTTATTTGAAACATCAGAACATCACCAATATTTATCCAAAATGCAACGTTACCTCACCTCACCAATTTATGCTCTATTTCAATTTGTTTCTGTTTATAGCACGTTCGTTCACCTTTGTGTGTAAGTGTGGATAATGTGTCCCTGGGGTTTGTCTCTCAGGAGGTGATGCCACAGAGAACAGAAGGGGCCCCACACTGACCGACCCATCTAAAAGCGAAAAAAAACTACCTCTGGCAAGCATGGCAAGAACAACAAATGAAAAAACCATCTATGCATGACTCATATATAATAACACCAGCATTTTTCCTCTGACTTGCATGCAAAATGTTGAAAGTATGTGTTTTTTTGCAGATTTAATCACTGCATATTCATACTGTGCATATTTATAGTTTGAGTGCGTGCATTGACAATCAGGCCGCCTTTAAACTTAACTCACAGACATTAGATCGTAAGTGAGTCGGAGTGATACAGTTTTTCTGAGTCTACATGCAATGATATTAACATACTAACTGATCAGATACTTTTATTTTATGTATTTATTTAACAGGGGCAGTGCAGTCGTACATAGTCATAGGCAGAGTTTGCAAAAAATACAAATTTTCAACTCCTGTCCCTATTTGAGCTTTTTTACACAATCTTTGAACACATTTTTACAACAAAGCAACACACAAATTCACATACACACACACAATACAATATTTACAGCTTACAACTTTGGTTTGTTGTTAACCAGGACTTGAGCCTCGAGGTGAACAGCTTAAGCTCTGTTATGCACTTTAGTTCAGGTGGTAGCGAGTTCATCATTTGAATATTGATATGAAAAATCTGAGTGTCCAAATGTGGTTCTGCCATGTGGGATTGCAGTTGTTACTGGAGGAGCTTCTGCGTGTTTGTCTCTGAATAAATGTGGCTCTGGTGCTAGATTATTTATGCATTCAAACTTCTTTCCCCTGTTTAAACAATGTGAGCACATAATGGTACACATACCTATATAAGGTACAGGATACTTTCAATTTGTGTTGTATTCAAACCATTATTCAGTGCCCGTGGGGTGTGCTGTAAGGTGCCGAGGAAGGCCACAGTGTAAAGCCTAGGGACCCATCACTTGAGGGAGATTCCAGACAGGACCAGCCTATTGAGCATGTTTTAGGGTGATGGGGTTAACTGAAGAAAACTCAAGCAGACATAGGGAGAACATACAAGCTCCACTCATAAAGATTGAGTCAGGCTAAACTCAAATGCACCTGTGTAACCCGCTGAAGCTGAATAGAATGTGTAGGCCTTTCACATTAGCCTGCCTCATTTTTACACATACGTTATTAGTCTGAGGCGTTACAAATCCCTTGATAATAATATTATTTTACTATGACTCCACCTGCAATAAAACTAGTAGACGATGACAGCATTTGGCATAGACATTAACACGGTGCGCTCCAGTGTGCGGTGCTGATTCAGTCTCTGCACTCGTCGGCTCGGTGCAAACAGTTAAAGCTCTGCACTCAAATGCACAGCCATGTAAATGCCCTAATGACCCCCACATGACAAGTATCGCCTGCTGCCCCCGAGCCCTCGAGCAAGGCACGGCGCAAGTGGGCATCTGTCGCGCCTCATCCAGACTCTCATTATGCCCCTCTGACACTGTTGAAAAGAAACGTACTAAAACAAAGCCATCTTTTGTGTAGCAATAAAAACTCCACCAGTTTTTTTTTTTTTTAAGTTTGTTTTGCAAATGTTAATGTTTTAGTAAAAATGGCAAAAGAATAGGCTTTCTTTATTACTCATCTAGAAACAAAAGAAAGATAAAACTTTGCAAGGGTTAAAGGGTTTCTGATGTAGGGACCTTCTTGTCTCCATTGAGATTTTATTGTTTAGGCAGGAATATTCCTTAGTATGACATTAAACATATCCATCATGCATATATCCATTAATATGCAATAATTCAGCCCGTGAATAGGAGCGACTCTCCACAGATCTGAACTGTAATGTAGTGTAGTGCATAACAATCATTTTTCTATATTCTATTCTATTCTATATTACACAGGGCATACAAAATGTCTTTCTAAAACAGTTTTAGTAGCATTGTATTGCAAGCGATGTAAACTGATACTTCATATAGAATTGCAACTCATTATTTAATTTGTTTTATTTGATTCTTTGTTTGGACTTCTTGATAGGCCTGATAGTGTTATCCGGTATTCCAAAATATGCTTTGTGCTGACAAAAGCAGGAAAAAATGATTATTCTACACTTTAAACAGAATACTTTTTGTCTCATTTATCTCTCTATAATGAAGCATAACTATAACACAGCGCTGACACGTTGTTATAAACTTGTGACTCTGATAAACTCTGATGAACAATTATGCATTATTTTATTGTAGGTATGACGCTTGGGATGGCTGGTGTTACGCTCGTTGGTAACCAGGGTAATAAAAAAGAAAGCGTGTAGATTATGATTGAAGCTAATTGCAGTTGTGTTTTGTTTACCATAAATCCTTGTGCCGTGAGCTGGGCAGTTTTTCACGTGTTTATTTTCTGCAGGAGAGACGCCATTTATCACCTAAGTCTCAATGATGTGCACCTACTGCCATCTGCTGCTGCACTCTGCAACACAAGGAAATATAACACGCTCTGTAAATAAAAGTATGTGCAGGAATGGGGCAAATAAAGAACATTTTGAACTATAGAATACCATAGTTTAACATGATGACCACCTGCTATTGTTATGTGCAGTGGGTTCTTGCCCAGTCTGCCACACCAAAACCACCTCATTTTTTTTCTCCATTATTTTTTCAGTCACTTAAATAAATCGGCCTATGCAAAATCAGCAATTATAATAAATATAGAGAAAGAAAAAGATTTATTTATTTATTTTAGTAATTTTTATTTATTTTTTTTTTTTTT
>KN496922.1:2639-23209 GCA_000787155.1 Scartelaos histophorus | reverse complement strand
TCCTCACCCAATCTAATGTCCAGTATAATGTGATAATAAACTACTATATGACTTAAGTCCTTCAAGTTGGACAAATGTGGGCACAAATATGAACTTCTAAAAGCGCTTGACTGCTAGACTTTGTCGAATATTGTGTCATAACAATTTACTATATCAAGGTATAAGCACATTCAAAAGCTGCTTGTTTGTCTCCAGGACCTTTAGTCAGAGAAACATTATAAAGGTTATAGTTGACTTTGACCTTTGACAAGACTTTAGTTCTGGTATAAGCAATTTAGTTCTCATAGAGTAAACTACAATTCCATTTAAAACGCAATTAGTTACATCGTTTCATAGTAATTTCTCAGAGGGAGAGAGGTGACCTGAGGGCCCGGGGCAGTTCTTTCTGAAACATTTTTCCATGAGGAGACAATAAAGAGCTATTTAAATCTATTCTAATACAATCTGACATGTTTTCACACACGGCGATCAACAGGGACAGTCCCACTCACCTGCTTGCCCACATCCTCCAACAGGGTGGCCATAGTGTGCTCTGTCAGGAGGAGATACATGTTATTATAATGGAGACAGAGATGAGGAAATGTACATGACAAATCTTCTTTGTTTGGCCGCATTGAACTAATGACAGAGCTTTATAAACTTCCTGTAACGGATTAGATCAGGAGACATAATTTTTACCAAAACATGAAAGGTATATGCTAAAACAGCGATTTGGGATTCATACTGACGTTTTTAGCATTAACAAAATCAATGTAGAGTCAGACTTGTATAATAACTAAATTGTATAATGCAATTCAGCAATGTAAAGAAGGTAACATGGAATACATTAAGAAAAGGTGGGAAATGGAAAGTAATTTGAACATTTTAAGTTGGGAAAGAATCTGTCAATCACAATGAAAGACAACATTATCTAATACATGGCGAGAGTTTGGATGGAAGAATATTGTAAGGTTCTTTATCACACCCATTCAAAAAAGACACCAAGTGAGTGGGGATTCATGTTGGAGGCTTTTTGGGACTGCACTATTCTGAAATCTTAATGGTCACAGATTTGGAGTCATATAAACCATGTATTGGGGTCGAAATTGATGTTTACTTTTGAGTGTTTATACTTGGGAGATGTTAATGTCCAGAATTGGAGAAAAGATGATAAAAAGCCATTAGCCCCTGTACATATTTATTGTATAAGCAGCTCTTGGGGTCAAAATAAGACACAAAACTCTGACAGCTGTGAAAAGTGCTTATAAACCCATCATAATGAATAATTAGGATGCTCAGAATGCATAAGGTACGTGAGGAATAACTGTTTAAAATTAATTAGTTCTGTTTTTAATGTTTTCAAGACATCAGGTATAGTGCCTTATTTACAACAAAAAACACTGACTTTTGACTTTAGGCTATTTCAATATTTCCGCCAAAATTGCCCACCAGATGGCAACAGAGTACCGTTCTGCTTTGATAATTAGGCATAATTTAAAAAAAACAAAACAAACAGGTAAATGTGTTCTTATAGCTGTATCTCACCTATCCTGATGATGTTTGCAGATGGCAGGCTGTCCTCAGTGGGGTCCTCCATGGGGTCCTCTGGGTCCTGGGAGTCAGCCTGGCTCAGAAGCACTGGACACACCTCATTTCGTCCACACTCAGGTGCCCGTCTCCGGGGCCTGGACAGAGGACAGACAACAACGTTCTAACTCAAAGTTCAGACCGTGTCAAGAGAATCCAGCAGTGTGACCAAATGTGATGAACTGCACTTTCAAAGTTCATGATTGAGGTTCAAGTCTCTCACCAAACCTGAATGGACAATGACACAGAAGTGGGTGTGGGGTGGGTGTCCCTGTGCTTTACAGTAACAGAGAATGCCTGGTTTAGTGGATTAGCGTGACTGTGCAGACAGCAGAGCACAATGACAACTATGTGAAAAACAGCACAAAAGCAGAAGTTCAGTGAAGCTGTGTGGGCTTTAAAAACACAGAGAAGCTCATCAGATTTCAATAACCTAACTAAATACCAGTTTTGTTTTGGTAGATTTTTCCCTATTAAAGGAGCACTATGTAACTTTGTCTCAGTCCACCAACTGATAGCCCCCATGAGATAATGTTATTTTATCTGGAATGTTCCACAATATGGCATTAAAAGGCACATATTAGAAGGTTTTCTAATCTATGTTATAAGATTTTGGTTAGATTAGAAATGCTTATTATCCAGAGTGTGCCCATGGAGCAAGACACGGACCCAAAGGTGCTCTCCTGTCCAGTGATGGTGCTGCACAGGAGGTACTGGTATGTTTTCTCACCACACATATACTTGGAGAGTCACTACAATCATTTGGATGATTTCAGCCCTGGAATTGCTGAACAAAAGGTAAAAGAAGCTGTAATCTGAAAACTACTGCTTCATCACAAGGTGGAACAGAGCATGTTGAGCTTTGGAGATGTGGACAAACTAATAATAAAGTGTTACTGAAACATGTGTGAATGAAACAAAACACAACTCTAAGTCTGTTTTTTCGAGAAGGTAACATCACACTGGTCTACAAACAAAATACTTCCGTGATAGAAGTAGTCAGACTTTACCAAATTTGGGTCACTATATGTCACATTTTGACATATGTCAAAAATGCTAAATGGCGATAGTTTTCAAGATACAGTATTGGGCCAAAATTTTAAATTCCAGACAAATTTAGCAAAAATGTGATTTATTCAAAATGATTTGTTTGTTTCCAAGCTTCACTTCTACTTCAATGCCAACACATTTGAATAGTTTCATTTAGGTCAGAATTTGAGAGAACAGACTCTGTTCAAATATTGCTGAAGTGCTTGTGTTCTGGAAATAGAAAAATACGTTGATGTAGATAAAGCTATGTAAGTGCGGCACATGGTGCTTCTCAAGTCATATGGAGCAACTTGTAAATTTCATTTAGTGCTGATATGAAGTAACTTTCACATGTTTTGACTATAGAAAGAGATACCTCGAAACTGGATCAACAATCCAGATAATTTCTGTTATATTTGTGGTGAGATAACCTTTGTTTCACAAAAGCGCAGTATAACTACAATGGTTAAAAATGCACCACCTTTATATTGGATGCAAAATTGGGGACCAGGACAAGAGTTGGGCCCCACATAATTAAACTGTATCATTAAATGTCTTGGTAACATTAGCCAACGAACACATTTATCATTTGTTTTCCAATGCATCTCATCAAATTAAGTAATATTTAGCTATTTTTATTTCTGAAGCAGAACTTTTCTAAGATTTTGTAGACCAGTGTCATCAGAACATGGCTTAAAGCTCACAGGGGTCAGTTTTGTGTAAGAGGACCTTTAAGCATCTGTCTACGCAAAATATGTGACCTGCCCAGGGTACAGGTCCTATAATTGCAGAGATCAAGATTTAATGTCATACTGTGAAACATTCAAATCTAAACATCATCATGGAGACAAGCAGGTGGCAAACCTCCTGTATACTTCACCTATGGGTTAAAAATATATCACATATCCAATAAGTAAGAGCAGCATGTGTCTCCATGGAGATGTTATGTAATGTTTCACAGTATGGCATTAAACTGAACTAGACACCCTTTCAAGACACATTTCAGGTCAGATCTAAGGAGAGGTGACCCCACTCTTGTTAAGAATGCATGTTTCAGAACACTTGTAAATTGAATAAATCAAGATTTTAATGCCATACTGTAAAACATTACAGGCAAAACAATAATAAAGTGAGAAGCGGTTACATAGTGCTTCTTTAAAAGACTTTTCAGAGCTGTTAACCATGTTCTAGTTGTTTCCTTCTCATTGACCCTCTGAAGATGTATTTGGAGAGACCTCCACCAATACACGCCCACTGCGACATATGCACTTCCTTCTCCACTTTTATGTTCTTAATCAGTGATGTCAGCACTGCTGTGTTGTCATTTTGGTAAAAAAACCAAAACACCCTGCTCTAGTGTGATGTGCAGCTATCCACAGAAGCCTACAGGAGGGGCCCACATGCAGCGCTTTGTTTTGATGACGTCAGTTCCCCTTGGGCACAGCCCACCCAACATTTTGATGAAGTCACTGGTGTCATAGATTCTAACTATAGAACGGGCAAAAGCACAATAGGTCTGATTTAATATTTCATGAAGCGCTCATGAGGAATCCATTACCGTGTTAACTCAAAGTCTCCATCTTCGTCCAACAGCACAGTCTGATCCTCCAATGGGAATTCTGCTTTGCTCACATCCCTTCCAGTGTCCCTCTTCTCTGAGGACTTTCTCACAGGACTGTCCCCCTCTTTTGGGTCCTCTCTGACAGGACTGGACCTCTCCTCACTGTTGTCCGGATACTTGATCTGGTCCAGAACCTGCTCTTGGGGCAGGATCCGGAACTTGGACATGAAGACTGAAAAAAAAAAGATATGATTATTTAGGAATGAGTGACAAAAACATATGCACATTTCTTTGTACTCTCCCAATAAGGATAATATGGTATTTTTGTAGTTCAATGAGAAAACTGCAGGTCCATGTCTTTGTCAAAGAGGGTATTACACTTCTGCCGAGTATTAACTGTAACACTTCACATATTTAGATCACCATGTTCCTTTTATTGTTTGAACACACCATATTCACCCAAAACAACGTATTAACATGTTTTATGTTTCACTTTTGTTTTAGATAATCTGAGTCCTATTTGCTCTCCACGCTAAGTTACTCTCCCTTCAGAGAGCTTTTACAATACAATCAGGGTGCAGCTAATGAAACTACTGCACATCACATCAGGTTTGTTGAGTTGTTGTGTGCAGTTTTATATCATTTTGTATGACTGATGAGAATGTCATGGGTGATGTAGGCTTGTGGGCAGAGCCTTGTACAGAATCTTACAGCAAACTGTAAGGAGGGTTTGAATAAGGCCTAGGAGAGACTCCAACATCCATGAAGGTATTATAGCAACTGGAATTTTCCTTAGTATGGCATTACTTATACATATATTCAATAAATATCTCAATAGACACAAGTAGGTGACACCACAAAGCCAAGGTTACAGGTCAGGTTTGTAGAGATGCAAATTCACTCACAATATGAATGCGTGTTTCACAGATTTCAAGATTTTCAGCAATAAAAAATTAACTAGTAATTGAATGCAAGATAGACAAGTGTAATGCCACACTGGCATCTCCATGACATAAAGGTTAATCATTCAAAAATCACACTCCAAGTACAAGTATGTGTGAGTACAGAGCAGTAGCTTGTGCCCCTGTGGTACCTGGCTGTCCAGTGTGGGTCAGTCGAGTCATGAGGCGGCGTGCACGAGGCTGCAACACATGCACATCAGACAGCACCGAGTCATGGTGAAACGTCACACTGTCCATCCTCTGTCCACCCTGGGAGGACACAACAGAGAGGGAGAGGTCAAAGGTAGGTCTATCATCAGAACACATTTGGAAACTCAATACTTGCTACAGTGATGTATTCTGTGATAAACTATTATATTGAAATGACTGGCACAGATACAAAAAACAATAGCGCAAGGGAACCCCAGTAATGCTTTTTTAATTAGAAAGGATCATTTATAAAGGCCTGAGCTGCAACAGACAAACTGCAGCATGTGTTTCTAATTCTTGATTTGGTGATAGTCCCTGTGCGAAATGTTAAGCACAGTTGCACATCAGGTAAGTGGCAGTTTGTGAAAGAATGACAGCGTGTACATGCAAGAACTCTTAGACACGTTAACCTATTTACCAAAATAAAGGTGTTGTCTTATTTTTGTATTTGTCATTGTTTATTTAAAAATGTCATTTTTAAAGCTGAACCACGATCAAAACAAAATTGCTAATTTGAATGGAAGCAATTAGCAAATTGTCCTATAATACCATACAACTCTATAATTTCCTCCATACACATCAAAATCTCCTGTTGTCCATAAAAATTACTAACCCTGTAGTTTAGATCTGTACAAACAAGTCCTGAAATGTGATTCTTGGATTAGTTTTTCAGTTCAGATTCTGTTTAAGTTGTAAACTTTGAACAAACTTATATAAAAACATAAATTATAGCGCTTGACAGTAAAACTGCAATTAGATGCCATTAGATTTATAGTCTGGCCCCACTTTGATCCTTGTTTACAGAATGGTTGTTATGGTAACAGCGGAATTATCTCCTGTCCTCTGAGATCCTTCTTCACTGTGAAATCCTTTATAACCTGTGTCTAACACACAAGACGGGACAGCCTACAGCACCCTAAAGGCACAGCACCCAGGGGCCACAGCAGCGTACAGACCAGTCACACCACTTTGGGCTGAGCAAATGACAGAGGAGTTCCAAAAGCAGGTTTTTATGCAAATGTACTTTTTTCTTTTAAGTTTACTTTCATGAGCAGATAACCATGTTAAAACAGTCAATCAAATCCTCGATACATGGCTCACAATATGGTAAAATCACAATTCACTGATACATTTGATAATGAATACAATGGTGAAACAAAAGCAGGAAAACCTGTCACATGCACTTTAGATCAAGATTATTCTAAGATTATTTAGGAAAGGGTCGATACTGATAGTTATGAAAAAAAAATCCTAGAAAATTTCTGATCCTACAGAATTGCCAAATTAAATATATTGATATTTCAATATTACTCAAAATACAGTTTTGAGTAATCTTACATTGTTCTGCATTTGAGATTTGACTGCTCAGAAAATGTCTATTTTCACCTACCCCCTATCTCCACACACTGTTCTTAAATGACTGTAATGATTCTTAGGAAGTGTCAGACTGTGAAGTCATAGCTGCAGCATTGGGAAGTGTCATGTAGACAATAAACACAAACATGTGTTGCTTCTGTGAAACTCCATTATAAACAGGCTCTGCAGCTCTGAAAACTACAGTGGACTCGTTTGCTAATCAGCTGTTCACATCAATAAAGCAGACCTTATAGTAGTACGAGTCTATACAAAGCTCCGCCCACAAGCCTACATCACCCATGCTCCCACATGACATAATATATACAATAAATATACAAAAACATGATACAAAACAATACTTTAAAACTGGACAAACCTGATGTGATGCAGTAGTTTCATTAGCAGGACACACACTGATTGTGTTGTGATGGTGCTCTGAAGGGGGAGTGACTTAGTTACCACATGGTGTGCGAGCTCTGATTCTAGATCTATATTAACCAGTGCCAAAGCTCTCTAATTTACATAATAGCTATGATTAGACAAATACAAATAAATGACACTGGCCTTATTTTGTTAATTAAGATTTTCTGATTTTTATATGTTTAGCTTCCTGTGTGTTTTTTTTCTTTACTTAACTATGACCGATATTTAGCACAGGTACTATCCCACCAAACCAAGTCAGAATTAGAAACACATATAAACCTGTCAGATGTACTTTAAGCTCAAGATTATCCTAAAACAATCCACAAAAGGTCCTGTTTTTTCACCCCAATATGCAACAGACAGACAGTGGTTCTAAAGCTTTACATATGGTATACTAAACATACTATACATATGGTACTAAAGAACTTCAAACTATTGCTCAGTTTTAACAACAATCGATCCACATTCCTGTCCTCCTTTATATTAGTCCCTGTTTATAAAGCTATTGCAGAAGTAGTAGTTCTATTTTAGACAAGCTGGTTTGATCCTATCCTAGTTTAAACCTGGAAAGGTAATATAGACCTGGTTTAAATCTGGTGCTACAGAAAAATACAGTTATATTCTTAGGTGGTACTGTGTGACAGGTCAGGCATCCAGTATTGGCATTACAGTCACAAGCATTAGCCAACGGTTTTTCAGTTAGTCACTCCCACCTTATTGTTGAAAATCAAACTCCAAACAGGACCATGAATGCTTGGAATGACCACAGATGTGTTGCTTTAATCTTAAAACATTTTGGCAGTGTTTGGTAATGTGCGCATTGTGTTTCCATGCTGAACATTCCTCCATAGACATCCATGCAGAACACCCACAGCATGATGTCACGGCAAAGTATCAGTTATGTTACATTAACTTTCTAGAATTTGATCATGTCATAGTTTCAGATGGCGGGGCCTAGGGAACTCTATAGGAGATTCATAGTTTTTGAAAGACATCTCCAAACTTCTGATCCACAGAGGTTTCTCCTTTTCATGATTTGTTTGGGATTGGCTTCACAAACTTGTCATATTAATCTTATGGCTTAAAGTCCTTTCACTCACGTGAGACTGAATAATGGCTCCACTTTCTGAAGTCATTGTGAAAATCAACTGAGTTTAGTTTATTTTAACAGAGAAGATGATGAACTTTGTGCCAGTTTTTGTTTCATGCGGATAGGCCCAAAAATAAACCAGGTCAAACCAGGTGGAGTTACACAGCAAACTCCACCGCAGAACTAGGTTCTGCTTTAAACGTGAACGCAAACCATATAATAATGAAGAAAGTCCATTCTACAAGCGTCAACCAGCAGCAGTACTACTCACAGTCATCTCCGGGTCCTCCGCGGCACTAAGGAGCTGGTCAGACCGGGGAAGCGGGTCACTCTGAGAGGACTGGATTGTCTGTGATCTACGTTGACCGAGCTCCATGGTGCCTCCAGTGTCTACTCTTCTCCTGCTCTGAAACCACCAAACACAAAGCCATGACAAAAAGCAGCATCAGTTTCTCAACCAATCCACATCTTTCTGACACTCCTCCGTGCTGTCGGTCATTCCCGGGGTTTCTCTCTTTGCTCAGGCGCAACAGTCACCGAAGCCGCGCAAACAGGAGCGGGGTGTACCGCAGAAGTATCTCAAAGTCATGGTGCAAAGTCTGGGGGACACAGGACTAGATAGTCGGTCTGTGTTTCTCGGTGCCTCCTTTATCCTAATTGCAGTTCTGTAGTTTATAAAAATGCTGAATGATTAAGATGAAATAGAAGATAATACCGGTTGTTTTGGTTTTGACAGCTCTTTGAATGGAGGGTACGCCAGTTCTTCTGTGTTGCGTAAAATGGAGTATGCGCGCACTGCGGGCCTATGCTGCCGCCTTCAGGTTGGTCACGAGCAGTTTTCTTCATAGAGGATTATTTAGGCCTGCCTTTCTAAGATTAAAAAAAAAAACAATTTTCATACAGTAGTCTACTTTTTAGATTCACAATGCAAAACATGTAACTGCATTCATGGCAAGTTAAAACCATACTTCAGAACATTTGTCCATGGACAGTTTTATGCCGTGCTGTGAAACAGTACAGCTAAATTAACATTTCCATGGAAACAAGCAGGAGGTCTCTCTGTAGGCCGAAAGAGTCAGGTCTGTGGAGATGCAGGCTTGCTTAGAGTAAACGCAACCAAAGTTTAACGAACAAAATTAAATTGAATTGAATTATTTTTTTTTGTTTACTAAATAAATAGATACAAGTTAGACAATTATGAGCCAAGGATACAAATGAGCCGATAGTACAGATTACCAGTTCGAGCCTGGATGTAGGTATTATCACGATGTATTTATTTATTTGAAACCCTTTAGATTTTAACCTTATTATTTTTACCTTATTTAAATGATTTTATTCTACCTGAATAAAAAATATTACCCTGCGCGGTTACGTGTTGTTCATATAACTATCTTGTTGTTGTGTTCCGGTCATAGGTTCCGGTCAGGTGGCGCAGGTGGGCGGGGCTCCGTACTGCTGATGTAAACACAGCGTCAGTCCCGTAGCTCCCGTACACAGACTATGCTCCTGTAGCTCCCGTAGCTCCGCGCGGTGACAGCGGCCTGCATCACGGAGCTTAACCTGAGCGTGTGCATCTGTCGGCGGGGGAGCAGGCGCCTGGTGCCCGACCCGCGGCCATGGAGCTCTACATCAACCTCAAGGTCAATTTCCGAGGCACCTCCAAGAGCTTCCTGCTGTCCGGCTCCGAGACCAAGAGCTGGGAGTCCCTGGAGGCCATGGTGAGCAGCGGAGCGGGCCACGGCGGGCGGAGGTGCTTCGTCTCGGCTTAGAGGAGGTCCAGATGGAGGGTGACTCTGGATGCACCTCCTAACGCGCAGACGGGCTAACCTCGTCTGCTCTGGCCTCGTCTAAGGATTAAGTGGACATCTCTGATTATCACAATGAGCTGTCGTCATGGAAACAACATCATGAATTATTTTTATCCGTCGATGCATGTTTGCGCCATACGTTGTGGTCACGTTTTAGGACTGGATTGAATGTTGTTAACGTCTTGGATGCGCGAAGGGCTTGTAGGCTACAAGGTTACTTTATTAGGCCTATTATTCTTCGGCTGTATTGTAGCCCACCTATCAACTATTATTTGCACTGTAGAAAAAACGCAATTGAGAACTTTGTGCCAGTTTTTGTTTCATGTGGACAAGCACAGGAATTACAGAGATATGAACCAAAAAACAGGTCAACAAATGTGCAATCAGCAAATTCCACCACGGAATTTTGACTTGTTTTTTTAAACTAGGGTCAGATGGAGCAGAGGAGAGGGTCAGAGGAGCAAAGGAGAGGGTCAGATAAATCTAATGATGGCCATTCAGATTACCGTGCTAATTTGATTATAGTTATTCCCCAGATTAATAAATGATTAATATTGGTGTTGATATGTTTTAAATCATTTTTTGTGATGTCCGTTCCAGATGAAGCGTTCCTTTGGCCTGTGCAGCCTGCAACTCACCTACTACGACGAGGAGAATGAAGAGGTTAAAACTATCTTTTCAATTTTCATCATTATTTTCAGAGTAATGTCTGCAAAATATAGATCTGATGGTTCTTATAACATCTCTCTTTATCAGGAAATGATCAACAACCAAGGTATGCACACACACCTCAACACATTCCAACATTCACTCTTAAATCACTTGTGTTTGTGTCTGCTGTAATGTTAAAATCTTTGACATATTTATCAAAAAATGATTTCATGAAAGAAACAACTCCTGACTGACTTCCGCTTTAGAAAGTGTGATGTCACCATAAACGTCATCACAACAAAATGTGCATGCTGTGGGTCCTCCCTATGGATAGCTGCACTAGAGCAGCATTTTTTTCATTTGTGCCAAAATGAGAATCTAACTGCCAAATCCTACAGTTACGAAAATAAAACTGGAGAAAGAAGTACATATGTTACAGTGCGTGTGTGCCAGTGGTGGTGAAAACAGGGGTAGATCAGGAAAATGGACTTGGTAATTGCTTAGTTGTGGTGAATGGATGAACTTGTTTCACCCCTAAACCAGTACATTGCTCATGTGACTTTACATATATATGTGATATAAAGTCTCATTTGTGCCCACTTCTGTTGTGCTGTTGAACAAATCTGCACAACAAAGGCGTATTTAAGTCACTGTTTGTGCAATAAGGGCTGGTGCAATAATTATTTGTGCAATAGGGCTGGTGTAATAACTTGGTCACTTTATGGTTGTGCAGTGCACAGATGGACAATGAACTTTGACAATGGACACATGTATCTTGTGACTGTTGTCTGTCTGTACTTTATGTGTGATTGTAAGTGTGTTTTTAAGCTGCGGGCAGTGATCCCAAGACAGATTTAACTTTGGGACAATCAAGTTTATCTTATCTTATATTAGCAAAATATACTACAGGCCCAAATTAATGATGAATATTACATAGTATTTTTGGCTTAGTTACACCATTTACCAATTTTATTTTATTTCTTCTCCATTTTCTTTCTTTTTTCATGTCATGGTATTGTATTTATAAAAATATGATTTGTGTTTTCATTCCAGTGGATTATGAAGAGGCGCTAAAGGTAAAGCTATTTTCAACACTACAAGTGTTTTTTGTACAAAATCTGATACTTGTGAGCACTTATACAAGCACAACTGTACCTCTGTGTGTGCTGTCCCAGAGCGCAGCCAAACAGGGCAACCGTTTACAGATCAACGTGTACGAGGTGCGAGGACAACCAACACGTATGGGCACGGCCAAAGCCAGCACCACCGAACCTAAGAGAGGCTTCAGACCCCCGCAACCGTGTCCCGCCCTGGCACAGGTGGTCAGCCGCAAGGTCCAGGCTGCCGTCCCTGACCAGGGCATGGTGAGGGCACACCCATCAACCGCAACACAAAGAGCCCCATGTGATGTGAGCCTGTAGAGTTTCAACGAGAACTAACCCTGAGCTAACCCTGATTCCTGATGGGAGGCCTGGTTAGGATTTGCATGGGATAGCAAAAGAAATTTAATTCTGAAAACTGGCTAAATGTTTTAGAATGAAGACAGAATTAAAAATGATTTTGCTATGGAACAAACCCGGACAAGTTATGGATTACACAGACTTGGATACAGTACTTGGATGGGAGAACACTCATGTCACAGTGGGGCAGCAGTGGCACTAGCTTTTGTGTACTTAGGCTAGACACTTCATTTACATTGCCAATTATGAATGTGGTGTGTGTTGATGATTCTCAGCGTGGCCAATGATGCAACTTGGCAGCCCTCACTTCCATTGGTCTGCCCCAGGGCAGCTGTAGCTACAAGCATCTAACCACCACCAAGTTAGATGGTGTTATTAGCAAGTGATAACTGTCTGCAGAAGGCATTAACCATGAGAAGGTTCTGATAGTGTTTGTGTTGGGCAGATGATCCTGAAGGAGATGAAGGGGACTAAAGAAGAAGACAAGACTCCTCCGGCCTGGTTCACATCCTACATGGAGAAGGTCAGACAGCAGTGCCTCCTACTGTCTGCAGAGTGAATTACAAAGCGTGAAAATGCGACTTTAAATAGCAGACCAAAGATCTAATCAGAGCTACTTCTTACTGTGCAGTTCAAGGACCAGGTGGTGCGGGAGGCTGTGGAGAAGATCTGCAGGGAGTTCTCTGGACAGTGCTGCATCCATAAGCCGGTGGGCGGAACTACAGTGGGTGGGGCGGCGGCCTCAGGGCGTGGGGAGGCTGTGGGAGCGGCTGAGCGTCCTCTGGTCCCTGAGGTGTCCTCTTCTGCTCTCCCCGGAGCCCCCACCTCCTCCACCCCGCCCTGCTCGGCCTGCAGGGGGCAGACCACCGGGGGAGGATACCAGTGCAGGTAAAATATGTGGGGGTGTCGGTCTTATAGAAAGTGTTCACTCTTTGACCTCTTGTGTGTGTGCTCAGTGTGTGCACTGCCTGCACTCTGTGTGAGCCCTGCAGCTTCTCTCATGACCCCAGCCACAACCTGGTGAGGGCGCGCACACCTCTGTCCATCCCCGAGCACGGCTCTCCTGCGCCAGACCACAGCCGGTACAGTACTGCCCTCTACTGAGCCCTCTGAGCCCTGCACCACACGCAGCCTGTATGTGACCCGCCCTGTTTTTAGGTTTTATCGCCGTGGAGACCGCAGTTTTCGCAAAGCTGAGAAGCAGCGGCTCAAAGCAGAGAAACGCCTGCTCAAAGCCGAGGTCAAAGAGATCCGCAAACAGCTGAGGATGGAGAGGCGGGGCATACAGTGGAGCTCCACCCACCGAGAAGGATGCTCCTCCCCCGTCCTTCTGCAGCCCCGCGCCACGCAGCACACCAGCCCCGAGTAAGTCCTACCCAACAGTACGTCCTACTCAAATAATTCCTATGCAGTATATATGTAGATGCTGTCCAGAAAGTAAGAAGTTATTTTAAGTTAGATCAGAAGGTAGGTACCGGCTCTCTGAGATGTGTGACAGAATTTAAGTTTGTGGCTGGTATCATATATTAACAGTGATTGACAGTGAAACAACATAAACAAAAAAAAAACAATATTTACAGTATGCAGATGATTTATCAAGCTTGAGAGTTAAAGTACTTTGACCTGAGATATTAATACATTTGTTTAACAAACAACTAACAGTATTTAACAATATTCAATAGTCCAGTGTAATTCCAACAAAAATTACTGCAACGGCAGTAAGAATCACTTGTGATCACAATCCTCAGATAGAGTTTTTGAATTATCCTTAAAGCGCTTAAGACAGGTTGTGCATGCGAGTAGTGAACAAGATTGAGAAGTGTGTGGAGTGACTGGCTGCATCAAGCCTCCTACCAGAAGTATGAATTGAGATGATGTAGTTCCAGAAGGTTCTAGGCTGTTCTAGCTTGCCGTCATGGCTTTGTACTTGACTGGGCACACCTGTCGCCTATAATGAGTGACATGAACATATGAATGCACGGTGATGGTCAGCAATTAAAAATGCAGGTAAACAAGCGTAAAATGCTAGCAGAGTTTTCACAGTTTAGGCGCATTTTTTAACTTGGGTTATAATTACATGACATAAGTCCTACACCACAGTAAGTTCTACATGACATAAGTCCTACATGATATAAGCCCTACACAACAATAAGTCCTACATGACATAAGTGTTACACCTCAGTATGTCCTACACCAGAGTGTCCTACATGGTGTAAGTCCTGCACTCATTATTCTTTAAACTGATATAAGAAGAACTATGTATCTTGGTGTTGCAGACGTCCAAAGCGGCCATGTCCTTTGGCAGTCCCTGCCATGACTGCCACCTTTCTGGATGAGAACCTGCCCGATGGGACGCGCCTTCGACCAGGCACTAAGTTCATCAAGTACTGGAAGATGAGGAACACCGGGAGTGTGGGCTGGACTCAAGACACTAAGGTACAGACTGAGGTCAGACTAGTCTGGTCTCTAGTCTCTGGTCTCTGTTCTCTGCTCTCTCATCTAATCTGCTCTAGTCTCTGCTCTAGTCTCTGGTCTGGCCTCTGGTCTGGCCTCTGGTCTGGCCTCTGCTCTGGCCTCTGCTCTGGCCTCTGCTCTGGCCTCTGCTCTGGCCTCTGCTCTGGCCTCTGCTCTGGCCTCTAGGCTTGTCTCAGGTCTGGTCTCAGGTCTGGTCTCAGGTCTGGTCTCAGGTCTGGTCTCAGTAATGTGTTTGTTGCAGTTGAAGTTCATGTGGGGGAACCTGGCAGTGGGCTCGGGTGAGCATTGGAGAGAGGTCTCTGTGCCCTTCCTTCAGCCTGGACAGGTAGGCCTACATACTCTAAATAGTCCCTTTTTCAACAAGATTTGTAAGAGAAAAGACAATTTTCCAATTTACTCCAAATGTACCCAAAAGTATAATCACATCTCTCTTAGGTGTTGCAACACCAGCACGTCAATAATATGACATATGTGATAGTTTATTTCTGAAAAACAGTCCCTTTAAAAAAGCCCACAGTTGTGTGTGCTGTGTTGACCTGAGCTGACCTAAGCTGACCTGAGCTGACCTGCCTCCCTGTCACCTGAAGGTGGGGGTAGTGAGCGTGGCCCTGTGTGCGCCCCCTGTGGAGGGTTCGTACACATCACACTGGCGCCTGGCTCATGCAGGGGAGCAGTTCGGGCCCCGGGTGTGGTGCAGCATCGTGGTGGACCCCCTGGCCCCCGCCCCAGTCATGGCCGATGGGATCCTGGTGTCTCCTTGTGTCACCCCACAGGTGAGCTCAGGGGTCAGAGGTTATGTTAGGGGAGACAAAGATTTTTACGTACCTGCTTGTCTCCATGGAGATCTTATTGGTTGTTGTTTAATGTTTAATGCCAAACTGTAGAACATTGCAGGCAAAGAAAGCAATAATATCTCCACATGAGACAAACACATGAAGTAGCGTCATCCAAGTTTGCTGTGCTCATGTGATGTCATAACATTCAACAACAATAACAACAGTCTATTTTAACACTAAACAGAACATTAAAAATGCCAAGCTATAAAGACAAACACCCTTCACCAGTAAAGTTCCACGGTGTACCTTTAAATCCTGCCTTCTGCCTGAGATTGTAAGCCTGTCACGTGTGTGTGTAGGGCAGAAACCCCGTCCACAAAGAGAAGCTCTGTGCCTCTGTAGCGCCACCTCTGTTGTCAGTGGACCAGGAAGAGTACTGCATCCCATCAGTGGACCTACTCACAGCTCAGGTACTCACGTAGCCCATGGCTGTCAGCACTATAGCCTGAATATATAAATGGACTAGCGTACTAGTTGCCACATTCCAAATAGGAAGTTTGTATGCAGGCACTTCTGTCTCCTTCTGACTCTGGTTCCCATTGACTTACATTAGAATGTTCTAGCCCCCCTCTTTGTACCTGTTGCTTTGAGCCTCATCATTTTGGTCTTAAAATGTTTGTATTAACCCGCGCCTATTAAATCCTATTCCTGATATGGAGCCTGGCTCCAAATTCGCCCCGTAACTGTGAGCATGGCAAGCTTCATTTGAGAGTAGCTGAATGCGGTGGGTGACTGACACACTGATGTAGTCAACTTCTTTATAAGTCTATTGTTAGCATACAGACACAAAGTAACCAGAGAATAAATCATATGTTCATTCAGGTATGTGATCACTTGGTTAGCATTCAAACTGCAGAGTATTAGTGAGAAAATAAGAACACATCACCTAATGTGAAAGCATTCTAAGTATTTAAAAAACAGTACTCGGATTGGACCATTATACTGCTTATTCAGGATGAAAAAGATTTATTGCATAGGACTTTTTGCTCCCGGACCCATGAGGCAGTGACATGTGTTTGTTGTAGGACCTGCTGTCCTTTGAACTGCTTGACATCAACATTGTCCAGGAGCTGGAGAGTGTCCCCAACAGCTCCCCAGCAGGTGAGTGAGGGAAACTGCAGAAGCAGACTTAGACAAACTGTTGATCCACATAGGAAAGGATTTGGACACAATAGGCACGGCACTCAGTGGCCCTCAGTGAAGCAGTCCATCTGAATCTTCATTTAAAGAGTTGTATTTTTGTGCCTGGACACCTTTCGACTGCGATCTGCTAAGATACATGTTTATGATTCACCATAGGATCATTTCAGGATATGGCAAAACATGTCATAACTGGTGTATTGCACATGATATTTAAAGAACCAAATATATTTGGAGAACAGGAGCACTTCCTATGCAAATTATATAACACTCACTTAATTATTAGAACATGAAGATAGAATTAATTTAATTGGTGATTAATTGTGAATATTGATTTGTAAATCCACAGATGATGTCAGGGTGGCAGAATTGTGGAAATAAGTTTTATTGCTCCAGGAGCATTCACATCTGAGAGACAGAAATCTGATAAACCAATGTAATACATGCATTTCAGACCATGTCGAGGTGTTAACAACAGGGTTAGCAGGGTTAGTTAGTTATTATTATTATTTTTAATAGAAGCCATGCTGCCAATCTGTGCCATCGACCCCTCCAACCACAAGCAACACTCTAGCACCTTCCACATTCATACTAGGCAATGTAGGTGAAGTGTATTGCCTATAAACAGGGAGGGCATCTGACACACAGGGAGGGTTTTTGTTTTTTTGTTTTTTTGTTTGTTTGTTGTTGTTGTTGTTTGCAGAGAACATTTTATTTTCTAAATGTAACTGAAGTCTTTGCTGTTTGGTGATTTTGAGAAATAGTGATGTGTGCAGCTTTGATTGCAGATTTGGTTCAGACCTAACCTGTGCGCCTCTCCTCTGCCTCCAGACGGCCCCCTGCAGGACAAAGGCAGCCCTACTCTGGGCTTGATCCAGGAGGAGGCTGAGGTCATCAACAGCATCATGGGTAAGTGCACTCAATTGTTTACTTCTAAACAAAATGCTGTCACTGATTTGAATATATGACCAGTAAGTGTTTGAATCACAGGGAGACTGAGTATAAATGCTGTAAGCTGTAGAAGTAATGAAGGTCTCCTCATTCTTAAGTCTACAGAGCAGACACATAGTATTTATGCTTCTATTCTCTACAAGTCATTACACAGAAGAGGACTAGGCTCTGTACAGTTGTGTTACTCATTGGTCCCTTACTCTGTGGCTCTCAGATATAACACATGCATCAGCCTCATCGGCCCCAGCTCCAGGGCCCTCAGTGGTCCCAGCGCAGGAGGAGGGCCAGGAGGATCTCAGCAGCTCGCAGTTTGTATGTGAAACAGTCATCCGCTCCATGACCCTGGAGGAGGTCCCCGAACCCAGGCCTGTCCCAGAGCCCCGCTCAGGAGCCACAGGTGACGCAAGGACCGCAGGGACCAAAGACAGTGGTGAGTGTGCACAGTAGTCCATGGTCTGCCAGACTCTGCCCTTTGGGTTGACTCTTGTTTTCTCTGTCCCTGTGCATCCCTCAGCTCACACAGGGCCCTCCTCTTCAGCTGTGAAGAGTCTGAAGAGTCCAGGGACCAGTCCGTCTAAACCTCCCGGCCCTTTGCAGGTGCTGCCTGTAGTCCCTTCTCCTCCAGTGGGCCCCTGCACTGCACAGGGGCCCCGCTCATTCCCCACACAATTACTGTCCCCGGCCACAGCTGCAGGTATGAGCCAGACTAAATGATGTCGTACACTTGACCAAACCTAACATATGGACCCTGATGTGTGGTGTCACAGATGAGGGGGTCCAGTGCACTATGAAGAGCCTGTGTGTGGGGCCCACACAGGGGGCCCAGCACAGTGACAGGCCCCGAAGCCGCTCCTCCTCCACCTCCTCAGAGGACTACATCATCATCCTGCCCGACTGCTTCGACACCAGTCGGCCCCTGGGGGACTCTATGTACAGGTGAGCTGTGTATGGGTTGGTTGGTCTTCTGGCCTGTTGTCTGTCAAAATAACTTTAAGCCCATTGAGCAGCAACACAAAAATAATAGAATAACCCAAACAGAAGTGTGAGAGCAGCTCAACAGGCGCAGTCATCAGATCTAGTGTCAGTGCAGGAGGATAACATTCCTCAGGACAAAAGTGTTCCTCTTCTCTGTTCTGAAATTTGGGCAGCAGCGTCCAGGGGAATTTAATGTGAGCTGTTAATGTGTGTGTTCTATAGCTCTGCACTGTCACAGCCTGGAGATGTTCCTGCTAGAACCTCCGCTGACCCCTCTGTTGACCCCTCTGCTGACCAGTCTGTTGACCCCTGTGCTGACCCCTCTGGTCCCTCTGTGAAAGTGTGCGAGGCCCCTGACAGAGGCTCCTCCCCCAACAGTGCAAATGACATGCTGTGCACCTCCCAGACACTGGACCAGGAGCCTCTGACTCCAGAGGTTGTGGCGCCTCCTATGGCTCACAGGTCAGCATCAACTCTCAACGCTCTGGTTGCTTAAACCCTGCGAGGATGCCACTACCGTCTTTTATTGAAATAACTAAACCTTTGCAATTTGCAATTTAATAATACTTCAGTTGTATTTTTGCTGTAGTTTAGATTGTGATTAATTGTGCAATCATATTATTGTGATGTTTTTCTAATGTGCAAATTGTGTTATAATGTTCTCTCCAGGTCGGGGAGCCCTAGTGCCACTGAGCCTCAGAGCACTGCTGCAGACGGTGATGCACTAGACACTCCCCAGGGTACGGATCATCTCATTTTCCCAGTACTCTCGGTACAGACAGCTCTGACCCTCTCTGACTTTATCTGACCCTATCTAACTCTCTCTGATTCTCTCTGACTCTCTCTAGACTCTGACTCTCTCTGACCCTCTCTGACCCTCTCTGACCGACCCATTTTTTTTCCTCCACAGACTCTAACTCTGAACAGGACGAGGCCGAAGGAAGAGAACCTTCTACAGAGCCAGAGCAGGAGCCTTCACATGATCCCAGGTATCTGTTGCACATCTTACACTCTTACTGTTGTATGTGTTAAATAGGAAATAGTAATGTTTAATAAAGGCATTGTATGTTCTAGCTGAATTAAATAAGTACAGCAATCACAAATTAAGATGGATTATCAGTGAGAGGATAATCCAGAGAGGAGTTTTTGGTTTAGTCAGCTTGATTTCACTATTGGAACTGGCAACTCACAACTATTAACAAAACATGTGTTGCCATTTAATCTCCTTTTCCAGCCACACAGGGCTGACCAGTGGATTGGTTAAAGGAGCACTGTCTGTGGCGGCGTCTGCGTACAAGGCTCTGTTCACCGGACAGGGCCCCCCTCAGGTCAGTCTGCTCCACTGCACCCTCAACAGATACAGGAACCATATATTTATCACCAGCGTATTATTAGATGGATGAATACTTGTCTGTAAATCTTGTGGTATTCCATTGGAACTGCAGAAATGAAAAGGTGCACTGTGTAACTTTTCTAGCAGCGGCTATGTAGGTTTTGATCTCTCAAAAATACCTAAAATGCATTCTTATTGTAAGGATTGCCTCTCCACTGCACTTGCATAACTTCATAGCCTGATAGTATCACGTGCTGGTCTGCATGAAGATAGATACATTGGATATAATGCCATATAGTGGGCTCTTGGCAAAGCTGTAATATTACCATGGAGACAAGCTGGTGAAGGACCCTGTAGCTCTTTTGTTGCCTTAGCCAAGAGTTCTATGGCGTCCCTCTGCTCCCATCTCATTTTGGGTCATTTGTAAGCATCAGTCCATGTCCCAAGGCTGAATCAGATGATCAGTCTGAGGGTCCCTCCTCAAAGACATGAACAAACCAATGACTCTTTGGGCCTCTTCTTTGGGCCTAGTTCATGCTGAAGGCCTTGATATTTCAGATGTAGGGCAGTGGCTTCACTTTTAATACCAGAGTCAAAATCACTTTTGTTCATTTGTGCTGACAGACCAGAGTTGACAGACAAGAACAGAACTTTGTACCAGCTGTAGTCCTGTGTGAATAACTGTGTTGTTCTGTCCCTCGTGTGTGTGTGTGTGTGTGTGTGTGTGTGTGTGTGTGTGTGTGTGTGTGTGTGTGTGTGTGTGTG
>KN496921.1:395-14737 GCA_000787155.1 Scartelaos histophorus | reverse complement strand
CATTACAGCCTATTTGAGATGGTTATTGGTGTTTTTCATCATTCTCCTCAGTGTTTGGTAACCCGCAGCTAAATCAAATGGGAGCATTAGACAAGGCTGATGACAATAAAGGAGTCGTTTGGGACGTGAGGAGACAGGAGGAGAGGTGCACACGTCTTCATTTGTAACTACTGGTGTTTGGCAGATGAACCCCGCCACCGTTTTGGGCTTTTTGTAAGTTGAATGGAATTTTTAATCAGACTTTGCATAATTATTATGAGGATTTCACAATTAAAGGGCTTGTGTTGTGTTATTTTCTCATCTGTTATCGTGTTGTTTCCTCATCGCAAACATGTTTAACACACATCCCTGCGTATTTAGCCTGGGTTCTTCTCTCAAACTACAAATACTGATCCACTTTGTGATGTCAGGTGGTAATGCTGTGGTTTTAAACTCCATGCACATTCACAACAATAATTAGGATAATTTCAGCCCTGGAACGGCCGATCTCTGCTGAACAAAAGGCAAAGGAAACCTGTTTACAATAGAACAGAATAGAATGGAATGACTTTTATTGTCACTATACATACAGCTGTGGAAAAAAATAAGAGACACTGCAAAATGATCAGTTTCTCTGATTTTACCACTTATAGGTTTGAGGTTTGAGTAAAAAAAACAACAACAAAAAAAGTTTTTGTTTCATTCTATAAACTACTCACAACATTTCTCCCAAATTCCAAATAAAATATTATATTATATTGTCATTTAGACCATTTATTTATAGAAAGAACAAAAATGCAAAGTTTTCAGACCTCAAAAAATGCGAAGAAAAGAAGATCATATTTGTTTTAAAACAACACAATAATCAGTATTTGTTGGAATCACGGCTTTCATGAGCACAGCAGTGGTTTTTCCTCCTTAAATCAGTTTTAGTTCAGGTCTAATCAGTCCCACATGAAGCAGAATGAGGTGAGTTTGTGTTTCAAGAGACGCTGAAATAGAACGGCCGTCAGACATGTGAAGATGAATTCATTCAAAAAAACAAACAAAAAAAACACAACATGCAGTGGTCTCTTTTTTTTTCCCAGAGCTGTAGGTACAATCCACAAGCACAATGAGATTAAAAGCAACTCACTGTCCACTACAGAAAATTACGTAGGACACTTACAACACAGTATCAAAAAGACGTCAAGTAGTGAGTCAAAAGTATTGCTTATAAATATTGCACTATAATAATGAAATATTGTCTTAAATACTGAATATTACACTGAGTTAAGATATTGCACTGTATTAAATATTGCACAGCATTAAGATATTGTACTGTGTTAAATATTTCACTCTGTTAAGATATTGCACTGTATTAAACATTGCACTGTATTAAATTATGATGCCATAAAGTGGGACGGAGCATTTTGAGCTTTGGGAGATGTTAAGAAAGTAATATTAAAATAAATCTGAACGAAATAAAACACAACCCCAGGTCTGTTTTTGATGAGTTAACAGCATCATAACGTGGTTTAAAGCTCACAAGACTCCATTTTGTGTAATACAGGACCTACACAATCTTAAATTTATTTAGTTACAAGTGTTTTCATTGCTAACAGATGCCTTATTAGGACAGGTAAATCTCACATTTTGCAAATAAAACGGTGTTTGAGATTTTTCTCACGTCCTAAATGCCTTAAAAAAACCTGCATTATTACTGTGAGCGGTGCCGCCTCTCCACAGATGTGACCTATAACATCAGCCAACATAAATTTAAGGGATATTATATCATTTCGAGGCAGGGCTACAGTCGCTATAGCTGCCAGTAAAGATGTAGTTTTAATTCATCACAGGAACTATAATGACATTGTTGCTTTTTATTGGTTCATCAAGGGAAAAAGTACATTAAACAGTTTTCATTTTAAGTTGATTTTCAGCACTGTTCTAGTTGTATTTGAAATGTAGCTCTGCTCCTCCTCACGTCCTCTCTCCATGTTTGAGTACCACAGGGACGCGCCGTCATTAGCCTTAATATAATCCTGTTTGATTAGCTGATCTCTCATTTAGCGCATAATTAACAAGAGCCTGTGTACAGAGTCTGCAGCACACTTCATCAGGTATACAGCTTACATTTACCAAATACTAATACGACTGACTGGTTGGCTCGGAATATTCCACTCTAGGGCATTAAGCATATTGTATTTAGTTATAAAAAACAAGCATTCTTACTGCAAGGTTCTCCCCTGTCCACAGATCTGACGTGTAACTTGACCACTTGTCCACATGGCTACATTTAATCCCACACTGAGGAATATTCCAGAAACCAATAAGATCCCCTTGAACACTCTCAAACTGTGCAACTTTAAATTAAAATTCAATATAAATCTAAAATCTTTATATTTAAGGTCATTTATTTGTTTGACCGTTTTTGTTTTGGCTGCCATACTGACGAACCCGACGCCGGGAGCTGCGTTCTACTAACATGGAATTTCAGCACACGGATCGCACTTTACACTTGGACACAAGCAATAAATTCAAGAATGAGGGAAAATTAAACAGCTTCAGCATTTCAGACCCATGTTGCATTCCAGATGGTCTTTTTACACCAATAACAACAATATACTGCACTGCTGGATTTACAGTATCCAGACATTTACAAGTACTTAACCAACTTATCCTCTCAGTGCACTGGATCAGGTTTGAAGGTTTGCAAGAGTCTAGACGTTTTTCAATCTGTTCCATGTCATTGTCGACAGCCGAGACTAAACCAGGACTAAACCAGGACTGAACCAGGACTAAACCAGGACTAAACCAGGACTAAACCAGGACTAAACCAATGTCATTAGTCATTAGTGTGTCATTAGAGGATTATACATATATACTGTATAACTCTGTACACATCTCATCTCACATCAGCCCAGAGCAGAGGCTCTGAGGTCAGGGAACAGCCACAGCAGTAAAGGCACAGAGCACTGTAATGGGTCCAGTCCTTGGTCTTGTGCCGTCCTCTGTGGTGTTGGCTGTAAACGTGAGAGGTCTGGTTCAGGCCGGGCTCAGATGAGCTGGAGTGGGGAGTGGTCTTAGGTGTTTTGGAGTGAGAAGCACTCCCCCCGGGAGCAGCCACAGTCCTCCAGCACGGAGAACTGCAGCAACCTGCCCGGACCTATAGTCCACAGCACATTCTCTCGCTGACCGCTCTGGACCACCAAGCACCTATCCACTTGTCTGTTCGCTTCAGGATCCGGTTTCTCTCTCTGCTGATTACAGCTCTGTGTGCAACACTTTTCTGGCATGTGTCTTAAAATGTGAAAATGAAGGAAAAAACTTGAAAATGTGCAAACATTACAAGGGCGTTCTATGGGCAGTCAGGCTCACTAGGCCAGAAGTGGATCAGGGCAAGACTGTGATGTTACGTGCAGGTCTCTATAGGAAAGAGGTAGGAATTAATCTCTAATCTCCAAGTCTATTTGAGGCTGCTGTAATAATTATGTGAAGATGTATGAACTGTAAAGGTTATGTATTATGCAAAATGGACTCTTGTGAAGTTTAAGCCATATTATAATATTGTTACCTCCTCAAAAACAAACCTGGAGTCATTATGAATCTGTCTACAATCTCAAAATGCTCTGTTTTTGTTTTCCACCTCGTGATGTCTTGAAGCGGTGGTCTTGAAGTTAACAGCTTCAAGTTTGATCTTTTCTTTAGTCGAGATTCAAAATGTCAGAGCTAAAATCATCCAAACATTTCGAGTTGGATGGGGATGTATGGAGTTTAAAAACACAGTGGAGCACTTCCTGTATTACCCCATGACATCACAAGGCGGAACAGAGTGTTTTCTGTTTGAGAGAAGCCTAAATATGCAGAGTTTGTGTGTTAAACGTGTGTGAATGAAACAAAACACAACTCTGGGTGTGTTTCTGATGAGGAAACATCAACATAGAAAATAATGCAAAGGTAAAGGACTTTTTATGTTTATTTATCAAGTTCAGAAGAGTTAACTTTCACTGATATGGATTGGAGGTAAGGCTATTCTAATATTCTTGTGTAAGTGACTGATTTGTGAGACTGTGTTATATATAAACAACATTAAAGTCATTGTAACTAGTATAATTTGGCCAAACAAGAGCCACTGGACTGGAACAGCTCATTTCACTTGTTCATTTCACACGACACTGCGTTTTGTGAGGAAACTTCGCCGTCACAGTAATGAGTACGGACGCTTTAGGTGCTTTAGGTGCTATAGGCAAGGCTCCTTTTGTTTTATGAAAATGAATACACGGACGTTTATTAGAATACAAAAGCCCATCACCAACCTGCATTTGTGTCATGGAATATTAAGAAGGCAAATCACCAAGATGCTTTACAAGATCGAAAACGAAGCAAAACGATTGACGCTTTGCAAACAGACGTGACGCTGGGGGTGTTCTGCATGTGTCTCTATGGTGGAATATTCAGAAATGATCGTGGAGACACAACACACACATTAGCAAATACTGATAGAATGTTTTAAAATCATCTAAAAACTCAAGAAAAAACACCAAATGGATGTAAATAGTCAAGCGTTCATACACGGGAAAAAAAACAATATCGAGCTAAATTAAAATGACATAAATTAAGAACTTTTTTACTTTATTTGAGTAAATTCAACACGACAAGTAAAGTTATCTACCAATGGAATGACTGCATTTTGTGATTTTCTTATTTTAGGTGTAACAAGATGTATTTTCACATTTTAAGTACAAAAAAACTTACTCAAATCGTGGCAAAACTTTCTTAATTCAAGTCATTTTAAGATTTAGTTTTTTGTGGTGTGGCTCTGTTTAGGTGACAACTTTTAGGACTTGTTTAGCAGCACAAATCATCTCATCTGCTGTAGCTCCACATCTTTATGGTCAGATTGTCTTCAAATAAAACTGAGATTAAAGTCTAACTTGAGTAACAGCGCTTCAGACAGAGCAGAGCCTCAAGTTAGCGTCACACCTCCAAGGAATATTGATGACATCAGCTGCAGCAGGTTCAAACTTCGGAGGAACAAATGTGAATTTTAAATGGCAAACAAGTCTGTGTTGTTTGTTAAAGATGGACTGTGTAACTTTTTGTGTAACTTTTGTGTGACTTTTTAGCCTTGAATATTTTGTAATTCGACATTAAACTTCACCATAGCAACAACCAGAAGATGCCGCAAAGTCACATTCATTTATTCATTTTATTTGTTTGAGCAATTTTTTTTTTCATTGCCTAAATACACACAATTATAAATATAAATACAGCTCTGGAAAAAAATAAAAGACCACTGCCCCTGCTCTGCACTGTTGTTTTAAAATGAACATGATCCTCTTTTAGTCGCATTATTTGAGACCTGAAAACATTTTTTTTTGTTATTTTGACCCTTAGTCATTGTCTGCAAATAAATGCTCAATAATTACTGACAATATTTTTATTTGGAATTTGGGAGAAATGTTGGGAGAATGAAACAAAAACATTTTACTCAAACACAAACCTATAAGTAGCAAAATCAGAGACACTGATCATTTTGCAGTGGACTCTTTTTTCCCCATTTTTTTCATATATAAACACACATTTACACACATCTGAAATATCCAGTATATGTATTCAATAAGAATATACACATACATACAGAGTTTATCATTCATGATTGTACAAAATGAACAGTAATGAGAAAATTTTGTATTTTTTGTTCGTTTATGGTCGTACAAACTACTAATAATGATGTATAAGGCACAAAAGTTGATCATTTATGGCCAACTTTTCTTTTTATAGTCTCACAAAATAATAATAATGATAAAGAAGGCAGAGAAAGTTTATTACATGTAGCCAGGTATATACAAAATGAGTGTAAGGATTTTTCCCCCCTCCTCTGCTTATGGTTGTACAAACTATTAATAACGATAACAAAGGCACAAACGTTTATCGTCAGGTCTGTGGAGAGGAGACCACAGCAAGAAAGTGCGTAACGATAACAAAGGCACAAACGTTTATCATCAGGTCAGGTCTGTGGAGAGGAGACCCAACTCACAGCAAGAAAGTGCATTTGTCAAGTCTGAAGTATATTTGATGTGATGTCGTGGAGAAAAAGATGACATTAAATTGATTTTTACTATGTTTAAAACATGAAAAACAGACTAGAGTTTTACCATCACCGCAAATGAACAACAAATAGCTTTTGAACAATGTACTTCCTGATTAAAACCTGGTACAGAACATTTCATCTCTAATATCTCCACAGTGGCCATCAAAAAAGTTGCATGTTTAATAATGAAGAAAATAAAGATGAAAAATGTAAGATTTTTTTCTTTTTATAGTCTCACAAAATAATAATAATGATAAAGAAGGCAGAGAAACAAGTTTATTACATGTAGCCAGGTATATACAAAATGAGTGGAGGATTTCCCCCCTCCTCTGCTTATGGTTATACAAAGTATTAATAATGATAACAAAGGCACAAAGGTTTATCATTTATGATCGTACAAAATTAGAGTCAGGTCAGGTCTGTGGAGAGGAGACCGCACTCACAACAACATCACATATTTGATGTGATATCGTGGAGAAAAAGATGACATTAAATTGATTTTTACTATCTTTAAAACATGAAAAACAGAATAGAGTTTTACCATCACCGCAAATGAACTTTTTGAACAATGTACTTCCTGATTAAAACCTGGTACAGAACATTTCATCTCTAATATCTCCACAGTGGCCATCAAAAAAGTTGCATGTTTAATAATGAAGAAAATAAAGATTGTTCAGTATAACCCAAATGGAAAAAATATGAGAATGAAACAAACAGGAAAAGAAAGACAGACATAAGTGCTTTAACCTTTGGAGGACGACTCGCTGCAGTTCACTTCAAGTTCAGTCCATGGACATTTTCTTGCTCCATTTGCTCAAAGCAATAACGCTGCCTCAAAGAGACGACTTCATGGCCACCATTTCTCAGCATCATGTAATGGAAAAGTACAGGCCTATACTTTTATTATACCTGTGCAAGTCCATCAAAACTACCACTTTTTAAAAACTTTACTCACCTTTATTATATGTACTACACCAACCCAGACTTGAATAGATTAGAACTAATTCATAATGTTCCATGTAGAGTACAACATATTTAAAAAATCTGTCTATTTTATATTAAATTTAATCTTAATTCACTCATGTTTAACACATAAATCCATGTAGAGTACAACATATTTAAAAAAATCTGTGTATTTTATATTAAATTTAATATTAATTCACTTTTTAACACACAAATCCTGCATATTGAGGCTGAATTCTTTTCTCAAACAAAAAACACTCAGTTCTACCTCGTGATGACATGTTGTAATACAGGAAGTGCTCCACTGCGTTTTTAAACTCCACACCTTTTGTTAATCATTTGAATAGTTTCAGCCGTGGAATTTCAACCAAAACAATAAGGAAACAAAAGGTAAAAAGGAGCTGTTAACTTGAACACATCATGACATAAAGTGGAACAGAGCATTTTGAGCTTTGGAGATGTAAACAGGATCATATTAAAGAAGTGAGTCAATTTTGCGTAATATAAGATCCTTAAAAAATGACATCTCTATTGTCGAAATCCTTTCATTGTGAACTTAGAATGAGGTTTGAGGCTTCGTACGAACTATGATACCACAATAAGAATTAAGACACAATTTGTTATATAATAGAGTGTAACTATAAACGCTTTTCAGGAAAGATACAGATTTGTTCCAATAAAGTGTGACTAAACACTGAAACTCCACAACTACATTTCAGACACACTTTTCCTCAGACGGTGCCACTGGAAACTCGGAGGAGACTGAGCGAAGTTTTCAAGACGGCTGCAAACACTGACACACTTTTCCTCAGATGGTGCGACTGGAAACTTGGAGGAGACTGAGCAAAGTTTCCAAGACGGCTGCGCCCAGGGTCACTGGTCATAGTTCATGTTTTGTTTAATTATCTTTGCATATTTTTGTGTGTCTTATTCCTTTTAGTATAGTTTACCTGTGGTGTTTTATTTTGGCATTAGTTCTGTTCGTTTGTAGTTTTGGGTTTTACTTCCTGCCTGTTGATTGTTTGCTATTGTCTTTGTCTTTGTCTTCATCTTGTCAGTTTTGATTTTTGGATTTTTTTTGGATGTTTTACTTCCTGCCTGTTGATTGTTTGCCATTGTCAGTGTCAGTGTCTTTGTCTTCATTTTGTCAGTTTTGATTTTTGGATTTGGTTTGTATTTCGTTTCATTTGGTTTGTTGTTAAAGTTCTTTTGAGCTGCATTTTGGGTCCTCTCCTGTTTTCACCGTGACATTTGTAGTTTGAACTGTTTTCATTGGACGCTTTAGTGGATTTAATTGAATTTAATCCAATTTTCTCTCGTATTACTGCAGTACCTTACTGCGTCCGTACCTCTGCCTGTGGGTTTGGTAGTCGGTGTCGCTCATGCCCATTTTTTAGCCCATTTCCTGCTAGCTAATGTGCCAAAACAATCACGCTTTCACTTCCCTAATCTACTGAATTACACTATTTATACTGAATTCTTCCTCGGGTTTGTGTAGTTGAAGCACAGACTTATTTTGGAACCTGTTACTTGCCCAGTTCTAAAGCAACAACAGGTTTCCCACCTGTTACTTGCCCAGTTCTAAAGCAACAACAGCTTTCCCGACACACGAAACATAATAAAATGGTTGAAGCTCGGCCGTGACGTCATATGTGAGATCGGAGCCCGAGTCGGACGGATAAACGAACGCAGCATAAAGAAAATGAGGAGGGAGGAGAGGCCTGATCTGGAAGCATAAGGTGTGATTGATCAAACAGGTATCCATACTTCAAACTCCGCCCCTGCAGCTGGGGGTTTGTATTAAAAAAACACCTGTCTGTAATCAGGACAGTCTTTCGTGATGTCACATAGTACCTGAAATTGCAGGGGCCACTGGAGCCGGAAAACACCAATTTTTAGATATTTTTGAGCATGAAGCTGCAAATGTACCAAGCTTGTGCAACAATTTCCAAAAGAAAACAAAAAACACCCCAAAAAACAAAAAAATAGCAACGGTAGACAATGCTATTCCACTTTAATATAATACATACCTTAAAAAACCTTTAATATGCCTGTTCAAATGAGTATGATAGCTTTAGTATGAGTATAGTTTTTTGTTTTTTTTTGTTTTTACAACTACTATGGTAATAAGTAATAAAAATAGACACAAAATATATTCTAGAAGGTGCTATGTAACGTGGAATTGCCTTTTGTGAGCTTTTAGCCATGTTGTATGTTGATACCTCATCAAAAACGCTCCTGGAAATGTGTTTAGTTTGAGTAATCCTTATTATTAGTGTGTCCAAAGCTTAAAATGCTCTGGTCCACTTTGTGATTTCATGACGTGGTAGTTTCAAATTAACAAGGATCCTTTTATTCAGTAGAGATTGGTCATTCCAAGGCCGAAATTACACAAATGATGCTAATGAAGACGCACGGAGCACTTCCTGTACTACTGGCTTTATGTGTCCTGTTTCACGAAGGCTCCACGAAATCCGGCGATTACTTCTGTGCCAGTTTTACCGCAGACATTTTAATAACCTTTTATACTCTACTCAAACGCATCTTTTAATGGGAGCTGATTATATTACAGCTAAAAGTGTTATTGCCTTGATTTTATTAGAGCGCCCTCCCCTGGTGGTACTAGAGCTGTGCGCAGTCACCGTCCATAAAAACATTTCAGACGGTGGTTTTCTCGACGTGCGACAAGCTCCAGTCAATCATATGGCGCTGTGTAGGTTTGTTTGGGATAATAACAGAAGATTATATGAATTGTCCTTGTATAGTTATAGGTTAATAGGTCAGATCTGTGCAGAGGCGAGCACACCCACAGTAAGAATGTCTTTCGAGGTATTTTTGTTAGCAATAAAAACACCAACAGTTGATTAAATTAAGGAAATGCTGTGGAATATTTCAAACAAAACATAAACATAAATCTTCCTGAAAATAAGCAGGTGACAGACCCTTCACCAGAAAAGTTACATAGCGTCACCTTCCTAAAATTCCTAAAAAAAACGTTGCCATAATTTATGCCATAATTTCAATTTTGGGGGGAGTTTTTTGTGTTTCCTGAAAACCCTGAAAAAATGACTTTTGTGTTTATTTTAGGAAGGCGTTGATAGTGCATCTTAAACTTAATAATACACAACATTCTTTTGCTTTAAACTCTTTTTTTCATAATGTTCACTTGTCTTATGTGTCTGATGCATGTTGTTTCACTGCACAGAAAATCCACACTGAAAATAAACAAAAACTAAACAGATTTGAGCTTTAAATCTTGTTTTACTCTTCAAAAACATACCTGGAGTTGTGTTCTGCTTTAGGGCACGGAAACCCGACCGAAGTCCGACGGGTTCAGACAAATATTTAGAACTTATGTCTGGGCTCGGGTCGGACTTGGACCCACTGACTGCAGTAAAACCACTCGCTTTGAGACGCTTAAGTGTTGAAAAGATCAGAGTTCTGCACTTCAAGTTTAGATACAAGTTAAAAATGTGTTGTTATTATTTGTGAAATGTAGTGTAATACTTCAGATACATGATTTTAAAGCATAAAAGATTGGAGATCAAGTCCACAGGAAGTAGAGTTACTATTGCTAATCTGCAGCTTCACCTCGATCCGTGTGCTGTGTGGATGTAAAAAGACACATATGAGGAACTTTTTTTTTATGCTTTTTTACTTTCAAAAAAATGCCACAAACTGGATTAATATTGTGGTTTTGTGGTCATGTCATTATTTGAGGAGAACAATTTCTATGGATTATGTGGATGAGATGCTGCACTTTAACCTTACAACTTTAGGAGAGGTGAGTAATAAAGTCTTCTCATTATTTTAAGTCCATAAATTACTGCTAGACTCTGAAAGTTTCTGCGATCAAACTGCTTTTATTACATCTGTTTTTTTTAGTGGTGGGCCGTTAGCAGTGTTAATGTGCTGCGATAATGTGGGATTCTTATCGGATGACATAAAAAATATCTCCATTAATCTATTCACACAGTTGGGCAGGAGTTGGGTCTATATTAAGTGAACTATAATGACTTTCACCTTTAGCGTGGATGTACCTCGCTGAATTGCACTGTAGGGGGCGACGAGTGTTCAAAGCTGTAACTACTGTGAAATACACAACGAAGGCCACACGCCAACATGGTGCAGCTACGAAGCCCCGGGTTTGCTTCAGCGAAAATACATTTTTAAAAAGCTTCCCAATGGAGCCATGACAAGTCTAAGGTTGTTTGCACTTTATGCAATGTGGAATTAGTTTACTGTAGGAGTTTACCAGGCTCAAGTAGCACCTAAACACAAAGCATCACTTAACGAACGCTCAAGCACTGAAACGCCGGGGAAGAGTCACCGTCAAACTACTTTGTTTGAGTGAAACCGAGGTGAGCCCGTCAGCGCAGCTCTATCAGACATGCTAACTAATCTTCTTGCTCAGTGGATTGCCACTAGCTGCCGACCCATCAGCGTGGTTGAGGATGATGGGCTCGAGCTTGTTCTCCAGGTGCCACAGGTGACCCATCTTACTAACTACCGGCGAGGTGAATTAACATTAGGAGAATACATGAGCAGTATGCCACAGAGAAAGCCACAAAGGATAAAAGAATTGTAGAGGCGGAGTGTACAGCACTGGCCGGGGACCACTGGACATCTGTCAACAACCATAACTACCTCGGCGTTACTGTGCACCTCATCGATGCTGCTGGGAATTTCACTCCTTCCCTTTAGGTATCCAGTTATGTCATTTTAAATTACACAATTTAAAACTACTTAGAATGTAATTACAACAACATCCCAAATTACCAACACGTTATGTTTGTCTTAAGAGACCTCTTCTCAAAGACTTACTTGTAGTCATTACTTAGGTAGCGCACATATTCTGAATGAGCCATTTTAATCTAGATTAATCTAGATTAATTAAAAAATGTCAATGAGATGAAGAGATGAGATTTAAAAAAAAAAAAAATCTATGCCCACCATTAGTTTTTTTATATTCCCACGGTGGTCACGGCGGTTAAAGGGCTCATATTATGCAAATATCTGTTATAATGTTGTTTTCTCATCTAAAACAAACAAAAATAATAAATGTTACTCAAGCATGTATGAATGAAACATAACACAACTCCAGGAAGTAATATAACATTGCTAAAAGCTCACGAGAGACAATTTTCTAAAATAAAGGACCTTTCCAGGAATCTCATTATAGTGAGTACATCAAACAGAACATAATGTGTGTTTTGTATAGTTTATTATAAGTTCTACAGCATGAAATGTCAAAGCAGAGGGATTCTCAAAAGCATTTTAAAGGCCAATAGCAAAACAATGTATCATGTCTCCTTTAAAGACAAACTAAAAAGTGTTTTATTTTACTATTATGATGATTTTCTTCATATTGTCATTAAAGTAAACTCCACATTCTCTGCTCCGGTGGTCTGAACAAAAGACGCGAACAAAAGACAGGTCACGCCGCTGTTTACTGCGCTCTGAACTGTCAATCAAACGGAACACCTTCTTTCTGTGCTTCATTTTGACTGACAGGCCCATAATTACATCCCTCTCCTCGTTCTTATTATAGATACGCACGTAAAGCTTTTGTGTTCGGAGCTTTGAACTTCAGAAAATACCTCCAATCAACTTTTACCATTTTACATAAACATCTTTTGCAATGTAAGTAGTAATTATCTGTGTTTGTATAATTGCAATATTGTTCAATCTGTCTGCATTGAATTATTGAAACAAAATGACAAATTAGAAAAAAATCTGTCATAATAAGAACAATACGATGTACCTTTCACTTTACATTATCATTTAAAACTTATATTATTCATATAAAAAATGTATTGTATTTATATAAGTAAAAGAAATCTGAAAACATTTTGTACTGACAGGTTCATGTTATACGCAGAAATATAACATTCAGTGCTTTATTATTAAAAACAAATGATCTAATAATTAAGATATCATCATGCTGGGGGTGCTCTACATGTAATTCTCTGGTTTAATTTAATAATTTTATTTGCAAGATTTGAATAACAGCACAAATCTTTTAATCTGTCGTAGATCTAATTTAGTCAGTTTTCTGGAGGATAATTTGTTTCATCACATTTAGAATTTGAAATACCATTGAATTTCTCAGAATAATTTTTTAAAACTCTGAATAAAGATGTATTTTTATTCAGAATTTTAACTGTACATTTTCATAGCGATTAAAATACCATTAAGAAATACACCTTTTTAAATATTCAGCACAAATATATTCAAGGCCTCAAATTTAATAGTTAAAATTCAGTGTAAAATTTGCAGTGAAAAAAAATTACAGGAAGGATCCAAAAGACCAAGGCAGAAGCAATCGATCCAAAGTGTACTGATCTAACTTAAACAGGAAATGGGGCAGTGGAGCGATCTGATTGGTCAGAATTAGCCTCATCTCTTTTATTTCTTAAGTATAAACCCCGCCCACAGATGAGAACAGCCAATAGGAAACAGCCTCTGTCCTCCTCACTCACTCAGGATCGATGCTTCTGCCTTGACGTCTTGACTCTTTGCTTCAAATTTTTTTCACTGTGAATTTTACACTCTGAATTTTGATTGTTGTATTTGAGGCTTTGAATATAATTGTGCTGAATATTTAAAAGCAGAATTTTTTATTTTGAATTTGAAACATATTGAAAAAGTACATTTACAATATCAGCAACGAAAATTCAGAATAAAAACAATTCAAAAATATTTTCCGGTATTTAAAATTCAAACTCTAATGAATCGAATTATCTTCTGAACAGTTTTTTTTTATTTTCAGGCTGGGGTAAAACTAAGATTAAAGTCTAGCTTGAGTAACAAAGCTTCAGACAGAGCAGTGCCTACAGTTAGCTTCACACCCCAAAGGAATGTGTAAATCTTTAGCTGCAAAATATCAGAATTTCATATATAACTTTTCTGCAGTGTTTCCTGGATTGTACGGAATTAAACTTATCCATGGAGACAAGAATGTAACAGCACAAGCCCAAATTACAGGTCAGATCTGTGGAGAGGCGAGCCAACCCGCAAGAATGTTTTACAGAACCAATGCAAAATCGATATTCCTGATGATATACTGTGGATCTTTGCATGTAAGAGACCAGCAGAATCTTTCGGCAGTAAAAGTTCCACAGTGCAGCTTTAAGAGAGTGCGGCCTGTACTCGTCTGTGCACGGCGGTGTTGTGCTAATATGAGTGTCCTGCTCCTGGTGAGTGGTCTCATTGACAGACTGTGAAAAAATGAGCTGTGGTGACGGGCGGAGCTCTGAAAATGCCACTTTACTGCACTGGATCCAGGCTGACCTTATCAAGCCTCAGAGACTCATAATTCCAC
>JACN01042954.1:0-13192 GCA_000787155.1 Scartelaos histophorus | reverse complement strand
CTTGGCTGAAAAAGGGCTGAAACGGTGCTAAACCAGGTACTAAAATAGGACTAAACCAGGACTTACACAGAGACTGAAACAGTGCTAAACCAGAGGTAAATCAAAGCTAACATAAGGAATGAAAAAGGAGGGAAACGGGACTAAAACAGGACTAAAATAGTGCTACACCAGGACTAAACCAGGACTTAAACAAAGTTAAACCAGGGCTAAAACAGTGCTAAACCAGGACTACACTAGGAATAAACCAGTGCCAAACCAGGGCTGACACAGGCACTGAAACAGGACTGAAATAGGACTAAACCAGGTCTTACACAGAGACTGAAACAGGGCTGAAACAGTGCTTAACTAAAGGTAAACCAGAGCTAACACAGGGAATGAAAAAGGAGGGAAATGGGGCTAAACCAGGACTAGAACAAAGTTAAACCAGAACTAAAACAGTGCTAAACTGTTAGGAATAAACCAGTGCCAAATCAGGGCTGACAGGCACTGAAACAGGCTAAACCAGGACTAAAATAGTGCTAAACCAGGTAGGACAGAGACAATATGGCAGGGCTAAAGTAGAGCTTTCCCAGGTACAGAAACATGGCTGAAAAAGGGCTGAAACTGTGCTAAACCAGGGACTAAAATAGGACTAAACCAGGACTTACACAGACTGAAACAGTGCTAAACCAGAAGTAAACCAGAGCTAACACAGGGAATAAAAAAGGAGGGAAACAAAGCTAAAACAGGACGAAAATAGTGCTAAACCAGGACTAAACCAGGACTTAAACAAAGTTAAACCAGAGCTAAAACAGCGCTAAACCAGGACTACACTAGGAATAAACCAGTGCCAAACCAGGGCTGACACAGGCACTGAAACAGGACTGAAATAGGACTAAACCAGGTAGGACAGAGACAATATGGCAGGGCTAAAGTAGAGCTTTCCCAGGTACAGAAACATGGCTGAAAAAGGGTTGAAACGGTGGTAAACCAGGGACTAAAATAGGACTAAACCAGGACTTGCACAGCGACTGAAACAGTGCTAAACCAGAGGTAAACCAGAGCTAACATAAGGAATGAAAAAGGAGGGAAACAGGGCTAAACCAGGACTAAACCAGGACTAAACCAGGACTAAAACAAAGCTAAACCAGCACTAAACCAGGGCTAAACCAGGACTAAAGCAAAGCTAAATCAGAACTGAAATTGTGCTAAAACAAGGACTAAACATACAGAACATAACATATTGCGAAAGACTGAAATAGTGCTAAAACAAGGACTAAACATACAGAACATAACATATTGCGAAAGCGGTATTGGCAAAAACAAGACCTTAAAATATGTCAGTTTTGTTTTTGACGCACTGAGCCTCCCCTGCCTCTGCTCTCCGCACTGACTCACTCCTCCTTCAGAGCGCTACCACATTAGTCAGCGGACGTCTCCCTAATGAACCTGCTGCACATCAGGTTTGTCAAGTTAGTCTTCACAGTTACGTATCGTATTTTTTTTATGTTTATGGAGAATTCGGAGCCGTGTGTCGGAGCATTGGACAGAATCATAAAGTTAACCACAAGGACGGTTTGAATAGGACCCACGAGAGGTTACAAAATTACTCAGACATGCGTGGATGATGTCTAAAACCTCTTCTGGAATGTTTTGAAGAGGAAACGGCTTTTTAACATGGTAGAAAGCTCCAAAACGTTTTGCATAATGCTCCATCTTTAACCTGCAGCTGGAGGACACATCCAAGTTTTTTTAATTTTGATTTTCTGGACAGGTCAACAGCAAAACACCTCGGCAATCAGTACTGTATTTTTGGCGTTTTTATTGCACAAAATACCATGAAATGCAATACTACTGTGAGCTTGCCTTTTCATAGATCTGACCTGTAGCATGCACTGCAAAGAAGCTCGGCCAAAACTGAAGATATAAACACTTAAATCTATCAGAAAATGACTTAAAAGCAGCAAAATAAAAAAATAAACTACCCCTAGAGTAGAATTACACCGTCTCAGAACTAGTAAATAGGGAATAAATCTGAAAACATGATGAATAACCTGATATAAGTTTTAAAATCTTGGCCAGATCAGAGAAATTTGCCATGTGGCCTGCTTGTCTCTATGCACAGCAAAAAGCCACATCTAAGTAAGTTAAAATGACTGAAATTAAGAACATTTTATTTCGTTTGAGTAGATTCAACTTGACAAGAAAAAATATCTACCAATGGACCAATTTTTCTTATTATTTGCAAAGAGTCGTCTTAAATGTAGCAAGATGTATTTTCCTATTTTAAGTACAAAAAGTCTTGTTCCGTTGGCAGATAATTTTGCTTCTTAAGTGAAATGTCCTAAAATTTTAATAAAACTTTCTTAATTGAAGTCATCTTAACATGGCTAGATTAAAAAAATAAAGGCAAAGCAATAAAACCATATATTCTCCAGAAAAGTTACACAGTGTGATTTTAAATTTTACACACCTTGAGCTCAAACTATAAGAGAAACGTAGTGCAAAAGATTCACATTGGAAATTTCTCTGGTTAAGATTTTAAAACTTGTATCAGGTTATTCATCTTATTTTCACATTTATTATCTACTTACTAGTTCTGAAACTGCTTAATTCTAGTCTAGAGTTTGTTTATTTCTAGTAAAATGCTGCACGGACGGATCATTTCACCACTTTTAAGTCATTTTCTGATAGATTGAAGTGTTTATATCTTAAGCTTTTCTGCAGCGTAGGAGACGAGGAGGAAGATGAGGAGGGGCCGCTGTGCAGACATGTTTATAGCGTGTGCAGAGAGGCTCCTGTGCACATGTTTTATAGGGGCCCCTGGTCTAAGCCCCCGGGGGACCCCAGGGGCCTCAGGGAGAGCCCGGCGTGCAGCGCAGACAGAAACATGAGCCTGATTTAGAGTGAGGGTCTGCGTACAGGTGTGTGTCCTGCGGCGCACTCCTCCCCTTCATCCTCCTCTCAAACATTCCTCCTTTTCCTCTCCTCGCTCTCTCCTCCTCTACCTCTGATCCATAGACTCTAAATGGACGTAGCTAATCCGCTAGCCGCCGCGTTCTAAACAGGAAGTGACCGTGGGGGCACTTCGGGCTCCATCGACTCGCCTCTAATTGACTTAACACTGAAAAAATGTCACTCCTCGCCCTGTAAATGTTGCAGCGAGCCTTGTTATTTTGCAGTAGTACAATTGTTTGCAATACAATACAATTAAATCAAGACTAAAACGGGACTAAACCAGGACTTGGGCGAGGACTGCATCAGGACTACAGCTGGACTAAAGCAGGGTCCAAATCAGGAGACGAGGATTAAACCAGAACTGAACGAGAACTAAACCAAGACTAAAACGGGACAAAACCAGAATTAAAACAGATCAAAACCAGAACTAAACCAGGACTTGGGCGAGGACTGCATTAGGACTATAGCTGGACTTAAGCAGGGTCCAAATCAGGAGACGAGGATTAAACCAGAACTGAACGAGAACTAAACCAAGACTAAAACGGGACAAAACCAGAGCTAAACCAGGACTTGGGCGAGGACTGCAACAGGACTAAAGCAAGGACCAAATAGAGGAGGTGACAGCTAAACCAAAACTGAACCAGGACTTGAGCAAGGACTACATCAGGACTACAACCGGACTAAAGCGGGGTCCAGTACAGTACAATTGTTGGATTAGTGCTTTGAAAGTGGTGCTGGAAGTAACGAAGTACAAGTAGTGAGGTACTTGAAGGTGCATTGTGTAAATTTTGGGGTTTTGATTCTGGTCTAGTCCTGGTCGAGTCCTGGTCTAGTGCTCGTCTAGTCCTGGTTGAGTTCTCTTTCCCCGCTCATTGGCTCAAAAAAAATGTCACTCCTCGCCCTGTAAATGTTGCAGCGAGCCTTGTTATTTTGGCCTTAAAATGTTTGTATGAAGGGGCCGATAATAATTTCCACCGTCGTCCGTTTTACGCAACACTACTCCCCCCTCGGTCCTCAATTTCCATCATGGGCCGATTTGTGGGGATAAGTCCAGGGCCGTTGTTTGGTTTCAGTCCACCTCTTTCGTATGAGTCTCGCTCTAAATGATCCTATTGTTTTTATTTAACTATTTTGTAAATTCCTACTCCTACTAACTCCTACTAATTTGTCTCCATAATCACCCCTAGAACTGCAGTCCTCAATGAGCTTCATTTGACTTGGTGCGGTGGTCACTAGGGCTGGGCAATATGAAGCAAAAAACATATCTTGATATCTGTACAGGAAAAATAACACCCCAAAAACTACTGCAAAAACAAAAATGCCAAATTCCTCGAGGTCTTTTTTTTATTGAAGTGCAACGAGATCGGCAGTTCATGCAGGAACAAAGTGCTTCTGCAACATTAAAAAATACAATAATATACAAAAAACATAATTTAACTGTAAAATAAAGGAAGAAATAATAAAATAATACATATCGCCTTCTTTGCCAAAAAGCATTTCAAGTCAAGCTCATGTTTGCATTAATTCTGTTTAAACCAGAACCACGAGCTCCTTCAGCTCAGGAAGTTCAGGAGGTTCTTTATTTTAATAGATCCATGTTCCAGGTGGAGCTGAGGTTTCCCACAATCCACTGCTCAGATCAAACGATTCCAAACACTAATGTACAAGTAAAACTGCAGCAGATTCTTCATTTAAATCTTCAGCATAAATAAACTTACATTATTAAACATAAAGACGACAGAGCCACATCAGCCCGTTTGAGATTATGTGTTTAATTCAGCTTTGTGCGCATTTGTTTTACATAAATGAAACTTTAAACCGCATGACTAATTTACATAAACTATAAGCGCTGAAAAAAACTGCTGCTATCAAGGCACAAAGAGCTGGAAATGATATTTTCTGGAAATGTCTGAAAATTTCTGGGTTTTGGAAAAATGTCCATTGTATTATTTGTAAAGTGATTGGGTATTCTATTTCATTTAAACCAGAACTTTTGTACTTATGCAATTTTGGAGATGGCAATGTTATAAATCTGATGAGTATTTAGTCAAAATTATGCTAATTGCTGCAAAAAAATGTATAACAAGGAAATGGAAGAAAACGGAGGCACCGACAGAAGACCAATGGACATATACAATAGAAGACGTTTTTGTAATGGAGAAATTGACCCATAGGCGACAACTGAAAGAACTACAAATGGACAGAAAATGGAAGAAATGGGTCACGTATAAAGACGAACACATTGTATAATGACACTCAGACATGTTCATTTTTGTTATATATTTTTGTATGTTTAAAACGAAATAAACTACAAGTTAAAAAAAAAAAAATGCTTTGGTTGACACCAGTTTTCGGCTTTTAGAGACGAGTTGTGTTTCCTCCTGTTGATGCGCCTCATGTTGAGACGCACGAGGAAGAAAAGTGAAGTGACAAAGCAGAACAGAAAAGCGAAGAGGCCAAATCAGGATTAAATTTAAGCGTTTTATCGATATACATGCGATATGCCAAAGTCCATATCAGGTTTTACAGTCTATGCTCTGATCAATCCAATCTTTTTTTTTTTTTCATAAATAGGACTAAGATCATGTGTGGTCCAGGTCTAGACCAGGATCAAGGGCCAAAAAGAGCAAAACTACGTGGACCCGACCTGCAAAACCAGTGTTAAACTCCATTAATAGTCCTGGTTCAGTCCTGGTTCAGTCCTTTTTTAGAACTTTAGTCCCCAGTCCTCCCCTCTGTCCTCTACACAGTCATTCATGAATCCTGTGGTGTTTCGTGTTGGAGTGAAGCCCAGTTTGCCTGTGGTCAGAAAGGCCCAAGGCACAGACCAGCAGCCACAATCTGCTCAGTGGTGGAACGTCATTCTGTTCTTTTACTGAAGTCGATTTTACGGCGGATACTTCACCACACTCAGGAGCTGGCGTCTGTACATTTGACTCCACTGCATTTTCAACTGGACTGAAAAGTATTTTATTATAGTCTGAGGGTTTATTTTAGCTCAAATCTGCATCAGTACCACAATATTCGGAGATGTAGACGGACGAATAATCAAGTTACTCAAAACGCAGCTCCAGGTTTGTTTTTGAGGAGGTAACGGCGCTGGAACATGACTTAAAGCTCACAAGAGTCCGATTTGTGTAATACAGGCCCTTTAAACTGCCCGTGCACCTTCTCCACGCACAGAAGATAACAGTTTATATTTATAGTTCTCATCCCGTTGTAAGAATCGGACATTTATTGTAGGTTTTCCGATGCGTGCCGGTCGAGTGCTGGATTTTCCTGGCTCTCGTGGGACTCGGATCTCAAACCAGGACCAGATTTGGGAACAGGTTTGAGTCCCGGTCTTGGGTCCTGGAATAACAGGCCCTAAAATTTGCAGATTTATGAAGAGGAGAGGGGGCGTTTTTCACCCACGACAGGCCCTGCTGGCCCCGGTCCAGAGGAGAAGGTCTGATGTGAAGTTTCCTACATGTGCCGTGAAGAAGCTGGGGAACGGAGAGATGCTATTTAAGATTTACCACATCCTGTTTCTAGAAAATGAAAAAATAAAACGATAGAATACAATTAAATCAAGTCTAAAACGGGAACAAACCAGGACTTGGGTGAGGACTGAAACAAGACTAAGGAAGGGTCCAAATAGTGGAGCTGACAATTAAACCAAAACTGAACAAGAATTAAACCAAGACTGAAACAGGAATAAACCAGGACTTGGGCGAGGACTACAACAGGACTACAGCTGGACTAAAGCAGGGTCCAAATCAGGAGACGAGGATTAAACCAGAACCGAACGAGAACTAAACCAAGACTAAAACGGGACAAAACCAGAATTAAAACAGATCAAAACCAGAACTAAACCAGGACTTGGGTGAGGACTGCAACAGGACTAAAGCAGTGTCCAAATAGAGGAGATGACAGCTAAACAAACTGAACAGGACTACAGCTGGACTTAAGCAGGGTCCAAATCAGGAGACGAGGATTAAACCAGAACTGAACGAGAATTAAACGAAGACTAAAACGGATCAAAACCAGAGCTAAACCAGGACTTGGGTGAGGACTGCAACAGGACTAAAGCAGTGTCCAAATAGAGGAGATGACAGCTAAACCAAAACTGAACAAGAACTAAACCAAAACTAAACCAGGACTTGAGCAAGGACTACATCAGGACTACAACCGGTCTAAAGCGGGGTCCAGTACAGTACAATTGTTGGATTAGTGCTTTGAAAGTGGTGCTGGAAGTAACGAAGTACAAGTAGTGAGGTACTTGAAGGTGCATTGTGTAAATTTTGGGGTTTTGGTTCTGGTCTAGTCCTGGTCGAGTCCTGGTCTAGTGCTCGTCTAGTCCTGGTTGAGTTCTCTTTCCCCGCTCATTGGCTCATCTGCATATTCACATATTCAGTTCTATGCAAATGCGACTCTTAACGAGCGCCGGTGATTTCCGCCGATCTCAAACTTTATGAATTTATCAGATGTTCTCGGCCTCATGTAAAATGGCTCCTCGTTGACCTCTGACCTCCGGCTCTTTTAATAATCCTCATGTCGTTGATCGAGCTAAATATGAGAGTCAATCAAAATCAAGTCTTATCGGGCCTTCAGATAGAGGATTAAACCAGGACTAAACCAAGGCTAAAGGTCCAATATTATAAAAAATTGACTCTTTTTGAGCTTTAAAGTCATGTCAACGCTAATACCTCCTCAAAAACAGACCTGGAGTTGTCTCACACGTTTGCATAACAGAATAAACCAGGACTCCACATGGCCTAAACAGACTAAAACTGTCTCCTCGGCTCACACGAGGAAGGAAGTCCTCGTTAGAAAATGAAATCATAACCTCTTTTGCCAAAAACAACAGCTTTTGTAACAAGGAAAAAATCTAACTTTTACACTTTTATGGAGAACTCCCACTCGCTAGGCCGCTCCCTCATCTCTCTGAGGACCACAACTCCCACAATCCTCTTTGTTTGAGTGTTTTGAAATAAAAGCCCTCCCCTGACCCTGAGCTGGTGTGGGCTCGGTCTAATTCCTGGATTAATGAGCCATTTAAACTGTTCAAGATGTGGATTATAAAGTGCTATTGTAGTGAGGGCTGGACTCCAACTCCCACAATGCACTGCTGCTTTCTGGTGACGGCTCTTCATTAAACATCAGGGTGATCATTTTTCTTTTTCTTCATAAATAGGACTAAGATCATGTGTGGTTCAGGTCTAGACCAGGAACAAGGGCCAAAAAACTATGTGGACCCGATGCAAAACCAGTGGTAAATAGTCCTGCTTCAGTCCTGGTTTAGTCCTGCTTCAGTTCTGGTGTAGTCCCTTCTTAGTCCTGTATCAGTCCTGATTTAGTCCAGTTTAAAGTCATGCTTTAGTCCTGTTTCAGTCCTGGTTTAGTCCTTCTCTAGAACTTGTTTAGTCCTGGTTTAGTCTCTCTTCAGTCCTGTTTACGTGCTGGTTTAGATCTGGTTTAGATCTGGTTCAGTGCTAGTTTAGTCCTGCTTCAGTTCTGGTTTAGTCCTGCTTCAGTTCTGGTGTAGTCCTGCTTCAGTTCTGGTGTAGTCCTGCTTCAGTCCTGGTTTAGTCCTGTTTCAGTCCTGATTGAGTCCAGTTTAAGTTCATGCTTTAGTCCTGTTTCAGTCCTGCTCCAGTCTTCATTTAGTCCTGGTTTAGTTCTGGTTTAGTCCTGTTTCAGTCCTTGTTTAGTCCGGATTAGGCCCTGGTCCAGTCCTCTCTCAGTCCTGTGCAGTTAGTGTTGAAGTCAAAGTGTTTGGTTGCGATTGATTTGCTGTCTGGCTGACGGACAGTGGACTGCGTTTCCCATGATCCCTCAGGAGCAGAGGTCAGAGCTGTTGTAGTCCACAGGGGTCACACTCACGCCTCTTTATTCCATTATTGATCATGATCGACGACGGCCGAGCAAACTTCTCATCTTTATTTCACTGCACTGGGACTAAACCAGGACTTGGGCAAGGACTGCATCAGTACTACAACTGGACTAGAGCAGGGTCCAAATCAGGGGATGAGGATTGAACTGAATGAGAACTAAACCGAGTCTAAAACAGGACTAAACTAGGACTTGGGCGAGGACTGCATCAGAACTACAACTGGACTAAAGCGGGGTCCAAGGATTAAACCAGAACTGACGAGAACTAAACCAGGACTATAGCAAGGTCCAAGTCAGGAAACAAGGACTAAACTAGGACTATAGCAAGGTCCAGGTCAGAGGACAAGGACTGAACAAGGACTAAACCAAGACTAAACCACAGTCCAAGTCAGGAGACAAGAACTGAATAAGGACTAAACCAGGACTCAACCAGGATTAAAGCAAGATCCAAGTCAAGAGACGAGCACTAAAAGACTAATCCAGGACTAAATCAGGACTACAGCATGGTCCAAATCAGCAGTCAAGGATTGAACAAGGACTAAACCAGAACTTAACCAAATCTTGAACAACTGGAAACTTCATACTACAAGATTAGGACTTAACTAAGACTAGACCTGAGCCTTGACTACATCAGGACTGGATCTGAACCAGTCCTGGACTCAGAAAAATTGTATTAATTCCAGGTTTAGTCCCGTGTGAAGACTTCACAGGGACTAAACCTGGACTCACCCAGATCTCTTTTCTGGTGACGGGTTTGCACCTGCGTTTCTCTTTGGAATGTTCCACAGTATGGCTTTAAATGTACGTATCTCCAAACAGCTGAAGCCGTACTGTGGAGTTTTCTGAGCTTTTAACCACGTTATAGCCGTTTCTTTGTGATTTGAGTGAGTTTGTGCATGTTTATTCTTTATTATTTTGACTTTTTTACAATATATCTGTACTGGGGCAAGGCGAATTCTGTTCATATACATGGGAAAAATACAGAGCCATTTGAAAAGATATTATAAAATGAACATTCCTGAGCGTTCCACCTCATTATAAAGTTTTGGATTTGTAGGAGCTTGCGTAGACCTACCTCATACCTCAGCCCCAAAGTGATTTTCTCTCTCCAGCTGTGCATCCTCCTCTTCTGAAGTCTGCGTTTTCACAATGGCTCCTCCTGATTTCCGTGCTTTATGGGGAACTTGCATTGTACAAAAGCAGCCTCCATCCGCCTCCAGTGGCCACTCACTGCAATGCCAAGTACTATGTGACATCACTCTGGACTGTCTTGATTAAAACAGGGGTTCAGTTTGAAGTGTGGACTCCCGATAGACCAATCACTGCTCTTTGTACCTCCAGACTCCACCCCTTTTAACTCTTATCTGAACTTGAAACCATGTTGTTGGTGTAATATTACGGTGGGCATGAGTGTGTGGACCGGTTTGAGTCCGTGTAACGTGACAAACACATCCCCAAACACTCGCGCACAGACACATGAATATGGAGCAGGCCGAGGAGCTGTGGAGATGTGAGGAGCCGAAGAGATGAAGGTTCAGTCCAGATGTTGAGAGAAAAAAACTCATTTAGGAGCAAACAGGAGCAGACAGGAGGGATGAGAAGCTGTTGTCTACACTATATATGTGTTTTCTCAATGTTTATTTGAATAATAATTGTCCACGTTTCCATGATGTTTTTCAGTTCCAAATTAATTGTTCTGAATTAAAATATTTGATTTTACATAGAAGAAAATATTCTCCTTTGAGTTTACATGGATTAATTATTCCAAATTGAGCTTTACATGGAAAACACGTTAAATCGTCTTTATTTAATTCAGTTCAATGCCTGGGGTTGGGGAAGGGTTCTGATTGGACAGTAGGGGGCGCACCGACGTATTTATGTCTACAGAAGAAAACACACACTTCAGCTGCTACCGGCTTTTCCATCATCTCCGTTTGTCGTTACTCCACGGACACAAACATGATCCAAACTCTTTCCGCGGCCGTTCCGATGATAATCACGCAGCAGCTGGAGAATTCTATCCTCACGCTTTACGTCTGTGAGCCAAGGAGGAGGAGGAGGAAGAAGACAAACTATTTTTATTCAGAATTAAATTTCTCATGTAAACGTGGTAACTGTGGCTTTACAGTTTGATGCGTTGCTCATTTACTCCACACTACTGCGATACTATTGTAGCACAGCTGCCCTGGGACAGACTGATGTAGTGAGGCTGCCAATCTGCACCACCACCAACTTTCACACACCACTTTCATTCAAGGCCATGTGGGAAGTGTCTTGCCTAAGGACAAAACAGTTTTTGCTACTGCTGCCTCAAAGTTGCTCCTGGTGTTCTCTGTGGTCCAAGTCCTAACCAGGCCCAGTCCTGCTGAGCTTCTGAGCTCTGACGGGATCAGGATCTGACTCAGAGGTTTTGGCCGTTCCCATAGGGACATAATTCCTGACAGAGGGAGTATTGACAGAACTATTTGGCTCTTTCTACCATGTTATAACTTTGATCCTTCGTCAACATGCCTGAGGTTTTATTACTTCCAAATGCACAAAAACATGATACAAAGTGTACACTATAACTTCACAAACCTGATGAGTTGTGCAGTATTTTCATTAGCAGGGAGCACGCTGATTGGCTTAGAGCTCTGAAGGGGGAGTGACTTAGCATGGGGACCAAATGAAGGGAAGGACTGAGATCGTCAAAAACAAAACTAATTTAACGTACGTCTTTGTTTTTTTGGGGGGTTTTTTGCACAAATATAGCATTTTTAAAACAATAAAAGACAACGTGGAGATCTAAATATGCGTTAATGATTTTGCAAGATTGTAGAAGGATTTGTTGAAGTCTAATTTTCTGCTTCATAATTAATAATTTTCAGATTTAAAGGCGCTGTACCTCATTTTTACTTTAAAAGTTATTCGTCACTGCATTCACAACATCCTAATTAGTCACCATGATGAGTTTATAAGAAGTTTGCACAGCTGTCAGAGGCCAGAGCGGAGTTTGGCTGCGACTAGCATGCTAACGCGCACCTCCTAAAAAGCAGCCAATAAAACGCGTAATTATAGCTGCAGACTTCATGTTACGTGCCCCCATAAGAGCAGCCAAAAACTACAATTACAATCTTTATAAACGGGTTGAACAGACAGGCCGTGACTAACTGGAGCCGCATCTCCATGGGAACAAGTAAGCCCCGCCTCCAGCCAAGTTAAGAGTCAGGTCTGTGGAGAGGCGAGCCCATTCTACATAATAATAGATCAGGTTTATATCGCGCTTTTCTTGACACTCAAAGACGCTTTACAGAGCATTATTCATTCACTCCGCTCACACCACTTTCATATTAAACAATGTGGGTGAAGTGTCTTGCCTAAGGACACAACAACAGTTTTTGTGGCACCTGATTTTCCCAGAGGTCTCCCATCCCAACTACTAACCAGGCCCGGCCCCGCTGAGCTTCTGAGATCTGACGGGATCAGGCTTTGACAAGCGAATAAGAAAAAAAATGAATCAAAAACATCAAAGTTCTGCTCCCCCTGTGGTCCTCACCGTGGAGACAGAGTGGGCGGGTCCGTCAGCCTCCCCGGGGTCGCATCACTTCCTGTCCGCGGCCTCCACTTCCTGTCGGGAATTGCGTGATTTCAGTCGGGAGCGGCGTGATGGGAGTGTGGTGGGAAGAACAGAGGAGAGAGAGCAGAAGAAGAAGAAGAAGAAGAAGAGGAACGTTCTGGAGATGCGGTGAAGAGCAGCTTTGTTCCTGCGTCTCTTGAGGACACGCCCACTCCTCTTAAGCTCCTCCCCCTCTGGGATCAGACCAGTCGAATGTCCCCACAGCTAAACTAAATGTTACACTTTATAATTTCATTAACTCAAAAAGAAATCCAGATTCTGCGTCAGAATGATCCGTTTTAACAGAGAAACTTTAAAGGTCCAACTGCGTAATTATGTGAATCTGACTTTTGTGAATTTTAAACCATATGTATCACGTTTTATTATTAGTCTGTCTGCATCTCCAAAGCTCAAAATGCTCTGCTCCACCTTGTGATGTCACGATGTGGTAGTTTCCAAGTTTTCAACAGCTTCTTTTACCTTTACTTCAGTGGAGAACGGCAATTCGTTGAAGGTGTGTGGAGTTTAAAAACACAGTGGAGCATTTCCTTTATTACTGCCTGATTGAACTGATTCACGAAAATGTAAACGATGTGTTTCAAAAGTCGGTTAAAATTTAATTCAAACATTTGAGGAGAAATTTAAAGTATTTACATTTTGTACAAGAATCAATACGTTTTTTATCAGTATCAAAATATCAATATTAACAATTATTGATCTGCCCATCACTGACAAAAAGGATCAGTGTCTGCTTTAGACCTTATATAGTCCTGGTTTAGTCCTCGT